>BMAO01014023.1:0-90357 GCA_019973975.1 Trichonephila clavata | reverse complement strand
CACAGAAATTTTATTGTAGTTGCTCTACTGTAAAAATTTTCCACGTTATTGGCTCAGTCGGGGAACTTTTGAATCCTAATGTTAATTAACAAAAACTAAATAACTTAACAATAAAGAGGAAATCAAAAAACCAATATGTATTTGTAATCAGTTTCTGGGCTGATGAATGTATTGTAACCTTCAGTGCGGATGAAATTCAGTTTGTGGTAATGTTATAAGTTTTAATTCTTAATCCTAAGAAGGAAATTAATTAGCGAAATTCGAATTATTGGAATACATTTTAGTGAGAAAATATTTTGAAAATCCACCGGATTAATATTATCCCCATGATCTCAAAGTGGAAACTTTGAGGGGTTTATAAAAGTGAATCATAACTATAGAGAGAAAGGGAAAGATGGTACTTTCCTTTGAACATGAAAACTGATGATAAACAGAATTTTGATCCGCGAGCTCAAGAAAATCTTGAGAGAGGTTTTCCTTTACATTACGCAATAATATGTTGTAATAAATAAAATTTAATTGAATGTAATGCAGCGTTTCTCAAACTATGGGGTGCGCCTCCTTTTGGGGGGCGTAATAACACTACGAGGGAGGCGTGAGCATATTGAAAACTCAAAAACAAAAGATTATTTTAAAAAATTATTAATTTTCTGAAAGTAAACAAAAAAAGCATTATCGTCATAAAAAATAAAATACACATTCACACTGACATAATACACTTATAAATGTATCAGTACTGCATTATGTATTTTAAAATTAATTTCACAGTACTAAGTTAAGAGCAAGTTTAATACTAACCAATGACCCCATAGGCCTGCCATTTATAAAATTACATACAAAAATTAAGGTGACTGCCTATGTTGAAAAGGTCATCTTTTCCGACTACATAAGGCAAATTTTTTTTATTAGAATCTTATAGTTTGAACATTTTTCTATCCAAAACAGTTTTCTTTTTCTTTTACACGAAATAGAAATAAAGTTATAGTAGTTTTAAAAAACATCACTCTCTGCAAAAGGGAACCGGAAGTTGCAGAAAATTGCAATTTTTAACTCAAATTCTACAGTTTCTCTCATTATTTTAGTTTATAAAATATATTTCCGTAATTTTTCTAGTGTTTCAGCCACTATTCTATTCTTCAGAAGCGTGGCTTCTCGTCTCACAATGGTTGTGCCAGTTGCATACCATTGACACAGGAAAGGTTTTGGACATTGAAATAATTTCACATTTTTGTAGAATATGTTCAAAGCAGACTAAAGTTCCAGGTGCTGCTTCTAATACACATGTTTGTTGCAATCATAAGAGTTCTGCTTCAAGCATAGAGACTGTCGGAGCATATCGCATATTTGAGCGATCAGAGAATCTTCGTAAATTGCAGTACACTGATTACTATGATGATGGGGATTCCAAAGCATATGAATAGGTAAAAAAAAATGTACGCTTCTAATACAGTTAATAAACTAGAATGTATTGGTCACGTGCAGAAAAGAGTTGGGAGTCATTTCAGAAAGTTAAAAAGTCAGTGAAAGGATTGGGAGGAAAGGGAAAATTGACGGGCAATTTTATCGACAAATTGCAAAATTATTACAAAATAACAATTCACAGTAATACAAAAAATTTAGTAAACATGCAAAGTGCAGTTATTGCTGCGTTTTATCACTGCTGTTCCAGTACTGAAAAGCCTATGCATGGTCAATGCCCAACGGGAACAAATGGTTCGCGCGAATTTCAAAAAATCAAAAGAACTTGGTAAAATATTCACCACCAAAACCCATGGATTCCCACAAAATATTATAAATATTATTAAACCACACTACTTAAAACTATGTGATCAAAAACTTTTAGAAAAATGTTTACATGGAATGACTCAAAATGCAAATGAGAGTTTCAATACTGTTTTGTGAAACATAGTTCCAAAACAAAACTTTGTTGAACTACAAACTTTGCAATTAGGAGCATATATAGCAGTTCTAGAATTTAATGAAGGTGCAAGGGGTTATTGAAAGTGATGAAGTAAGCTTGGGTTAAATGTTGGTAGCAATATGATACGCGCGTATTAAAATTGTATGACTATCGACGGATTAACGACGCAGAAAGACATTCATTACCCTTTACAAAATTAAAAAGGAAAAAAAAACACGAGCTCACCGAAAGAAAGAAAGGTTGCACCAGGAAGAAAAAGAAGGAGTAACATATCATCCTGGTGAATTTTAGATAATTTTGTAAAGTATATATACCTTTTTATTGTAACATAAAACTTTAAATGAGTTTTTCTCAAAATTATGTTTTAGAAAGAAACTTTTTACCAGAAACATGATAATTTAAGACTCAAATAAGGTAATGCTTTAAAATTTGTGGGAATGTTTTTTATACTATTTTTCATAATGTGGACCATAAGTTTTGTTGTAGGTTAAATAATTTTTCATTTAGGGTAGTTTTTATAATGAAAAAGCTTTAAAAATATCAAAAAATCTTCATATTATAATGTATAATTGCCTGTAATTTTTTTTGATTTTAATATTTCTTTTAAATTTTGGTTTACTTTAAAGAGCACCATAGTATTTATGTTGTGTATAAAGGAAATTAAGATAATTGCATTAGAATATTTTATTCAGTGTTACCCGTTTTAGTACAAATTTGATAAAACTTCCTTTAAAAGAACCAAATTTTCTAAAAGTACAATATTTATTTTAAAATTTTTATGTATTTATATATTTTTTTCTATTTTTCTACCTAAAAACGCTCAATTTGTTTCAAAAAGTTGTTTTTATAAAAAAAAAATTGGATCCGAAGGTAGGCAGTCACCTAAAACATCTTGATAATTTGAACGGTTTATAAATAATTCCTTTATTGCCAATTTAAACATACGTCCTTCACTCCCCAATGCCACCGTTTTCCGCGTAGGAATGCGTATGTGATGTATTAAGGGGGGGGGACTAAATAAGCAAATTCTCTGAAATAAGTGTAAATCTTCGCAAGAACACACTGTCAGTGTCCTTTTATTGCATTCGAAAGCCTTTCGAATTATTTTATGGATAGCAGTGCATAGAAAAGTTTGTACTTCGGAAAGACGTATGTATACGAACGGGGCAATTAACACTTTGACTAAGCGAGATGTTTATATACGCAGGTGACTCTTAAGAGGTTAAAGTTGTGTCGTAGATTTTTCTTCAATGTATAGTATCATTGAAAACATATGTTATTTTATAGAAGCGAGAGGGGGAGCGCGATGAAAACTATGATTGTGAATATTGGGAGGACGCAAACATTGACAGTTTCAGAAACACTAAGGCAATGTTAAAAAGTTATTTATATTTTATCAAGTTTTAAAATGTATTTCATTATTAAAGGAGGGTTAGAGTTCTATTATTAATCATAGATACTAAGGTTTGAATTACATTACTAGAGATCACCCTCGAGTTGAATTTTGTTGCATTAAAATTATTCATTGATGACAAATATTTAGCAAAGTTATTCGTACGAAATGACGTCTTAAGATTTCTTGAAGCCCTAGATCCCTATGCTGCCTATAACCCTTTTATCGATTTTTCTGTAGCATAAAAGTTCAGTAAAAGTTTTTTTTTCAAATGGGGCTACGAATTGGTGTTTTACCATTGCTGACCTAGCACATTCCTCGGGAGATGGTATCTCTTTTTAGTGCGGCAGGCGGATATTAATATTTACCATGTAATTTGTACGCCCAGTTTCCTCTCCAGAAGAAGGCACTTGAGCTCTGACGATGTAACATCGTACCATGAGTTTAATTTTGCCGAGACCACAAAGACCAAATACGCACGCAAATGATCTTTAACATGCTGCATAATCATACAACATTGGCGCTGTCGATCTTCTGCATCAAAAAAATCCACCAACTAGGACCAAAGTTGAACCTACAGACTTGGGCGTACAAGACCAGCGACAAACCAACTACGCCACCTAGCCGGTTAGTTCAGTAAAAGTAAATCATAAAAAAAAAGTTTCATCAAAAAACTCCTTTTTTTAAATTTCGCAACATTTAGAATTTTAAATACATTTTAAATTTGTAATCGTGTTACCTGTTGATATATAGGATAAAAATTCCCAGTATTTCGGTAAAAATATCCGGGAATAAAATTTTTGGTATCTAAATTTTTTTTTATCTACAACATATTGAGGCCGAAAAGAAAACGAATTGAAGCCCCATTCCGAGCCATTAGGCCAGCACTCCCAAGCTTGAAAAAATCCCTCTTTATACGAGCTCTTTCAATTTCTATGGAATCCGGTGAGTGAATTAATATTAACGTCTCACTATTCAGCTACTTGAGAGCTTTTTGACGACGGATCTCGTAATTTTGAACCATGGTCAAGTGACGAGGACGACACCTGAGCTGGCATATAACTCCCTCTCCTAACTAACACACCACACCAACTGAAGGACGTTTGAGCTGTCGACAAATTTAACATGCATTGCTCCCCTACACGGTGGGTCTTCAGTGGTGCTGGGCTCCAACTTCTAACATGCCAGCCACGACTTCGTTACATTGACCACCAGACTGTCACTGCCACTCAAAGGAATCGGTGTGGGAAGAAAATATTCTTTTGCTGTCATATCTGCATTTATATCCTTAGAAATATTATTTACTTATTACAGTACATAGATTAAAATGTGACTTAAAATTATTAAAAATAATTGAGTGAGTGGATATTAACATCACACTGTTCAGCTACATGAGGTCTTTTGGCGACGGACCTCGTAATTTTGAATCATGGTCAAGTGACGAGGATGACACCTGAGCTGGTATCTCCTCTCCTAACTACCACACCAACGGGAGTACTTTTGAGCTCTCGACAGATTTACGTGCATCGCTCCCCTACACGGAGGGTCTTCAGTGGTGCAGGGTTCGAACTCATGTCAAATTAGTCACGAGTAAATTACTTTGACAACTAGTCTACCACGGCCACTAAATTTTTGAGAAACCTAGAATCTAAGAAGTTGAGGAAAATACCGAAAAAAAAAATAAAATTGGTACAAAAGAAAACCAAAAAAAAAAGAAATGCAATAAATAATTTGTCAGAGAAAAAGAAAAACATTCATATTCTTGCTTCAATCAAAGTAAATTTATATCCAAAATTTTGCCCACGTAATAATAGAATTTAAACCTTGATTAATTTTTCACTTAAACAAAGGGTTAAATACAAAGGGCAAATTTTAAGAAAAATGCCTGAAAATTAAAACATTTACAAACCTTACACCATACGAAAAAATTCACGAGAAACTAAGTTTTTTTAAGGGAAAAAAACTAAATTTAATTCATAATGTACTCTTGAACGCATGTCTAAAGTAGGAGATGAAGATTATTTGAATTTATGTCGTACTTTAAGTGAAGAAGTGCAAGGGCAATATTGATGCACCAATAAATTTTGAACTACTATTGTGAAGAGTATATACCAGAGCTGGCAAACCACTCCACGTGATTTCAAATTGAGCCTCGACAAAGTTAATGTGTAAAATAATTGAAACTTTTGGCAAAGAATAGTGCAGAGGTTTACCCAGTGTGTGTGTGTGTGTGTGTGTGTGTGTGTGTGTGTGTGTGTGTGTGTGTGTGTGTGTGTGTGTGTGTGTGTGTGTGTGTGTGTGTGTGTGTGTGTGTGTGTGTGTGTGTGTGTGTGTGTGTGTGTGTGTGTGTGTGTGTGTGTTACAAAAATGATTATTAGCATTTTATTAATGTTTAAGTTTAAATTTTTGACTTTTAGTCTTTAGTACTGGTCAAAGCTCACATAAATTAAAATTCGTATTAATTTGAAAGACAAATTCTTCATTTTTTTATCAAAAAATTTAATTTAAGTTTAATCGCTGTGTAACTAGCTTTCATTTTCTCCATGTAATTAGTTATTTAATTGCTTGTTACATGTTGAAAGAATAACAAAAATCTATAAAACTATTATTTAAAAATGTCGACTGGGTGGCGTGGTTGGTTTGTCGTTGGCCTTCTGCACCAAAGTTGCGAGTTCGACCCCGGCCCAAGTTGGTGGATTTTCGTGATGCAGAAAATCCACAGCGGCCATGTCGTATGTGTGACTCTCTAGGATATAAAAGATCCTAGAGAGTCTGTTTGGCTTGGGTGCTCTCGGCAAAATAAAATCCTAGTACAGGTTAGCATCGTCAGAGCTCAGGTGCATCCCTCTGTGAAGGAAACTGGGCGTCAAAATTACCTGCAGCGATTGGTATCCGCCTATATGGCGCCACACTAAAGAGTGATACCAGCTCCTGGGGATGTGCTAGGTCTGCAATGGTAAAAATATCAATCAGCAGCCCTATTGGATAAAAAAAATAATTTAAAGTCTGTTCATAATATCTAATTACAAGTATATAAGAGATGTTCAATTTGCTCACTCTCTCTCCTGTTATAAAGGCTGGAAATTTTACTGGAGTATTGATTAACCAAACTTAACTTATCAAACTAATTAAATTTAAGTTATTTCACGCAATATTGATCGTTTTTGGTAGACTGAATGAAACTAAACTACAATTACAACACTAGCTTAAAACGCTCAGTAGTTACGAAAGAATAATTATCAAATTTTGGGGGAAATAGTATTTGATAAATTTTCATCATGTTTTCAGATAAAATCTGTGGTTTCGCTTTAGCAAACTGAATATGTGAAAATATAATAGTGCATTGTGTTGTTTCTTATCCCAGATGGTGTAGCTGAGCTACACCATCTCCATAAAACCAAAAATCTCCAAAAAAATCCAGAAATAAGATAGGATTTCCTAAAACCTCGTCATATGAAAAACTCAAACAATTCCGAATATGACAGGGAGAGGCCTGATCAGCCTCACACCTTGGACATTCTGGGAAGACTTTCCGGTCCAGTTGAAAAGTCAGAGACTTGATGTGGCCACTAAAAAAGCGCAAAAGTGTATATATATAGTTCATTGTTATTAATAAAAGAAAATTTAAATTACATAAAATTAAGTAAGAAAAAATGAAGTTAAATTTGTTGAACGAAAGTTATTTGGTCTTAAGATCGAAAAACTTAAGTATTTAAATTCCTATTCTACCTAAAATTTGAAAATGCGTTGATCGTTCAAAAACTAAGTATTGTTTTGGAAAAACTCACATAAAAGATCTTTTCTTTCAAAACAGGATTTATTTTTATATGATAGAGCATGTCAGAAACTACAGTGAAAATCGTTTAACGCGAAATTGAGCGCACTGAAATATGTTTTCGTGTTAAAATATTTTCGCGTTACAGGATATTACAAAAATTGCATATATTTTACAAAATTAGGTTTATTAGAAGTAATTTTATTTACGTAGATACATACGTATATACATATATTAAATAAAAATCAATGAAACAAAAACATTCACAAGAATTAAACGATATTTAATACAAAATTTTAAAATTCTTCTATTTTTGATCATTAGCCTTAAGAAGCTATTTCTTCTATTTAAACCAAAAGACAGTTTTTGCTTTCCGATGGGCCCTTTGCCTTTGTACTCGTAAAAAAATTCTCAAATAGAAAAAATACGCGAACCAAACTGCTGATTTTTACTCATACTGCGATGTACTCGTCTCCGAATTTTAAAGCCAATTGATGTGAGACAAGATGTTTTTGTGTGGCGTTTGAAGGGGCGAGAGTAAACGTCGCTTAGATAAATAAAATTGGCTTTTCAAAGGCTACTCCGAGATTATTGCAGAGCCTAGTTAGTCTCCTTTTAAGAAACATGTGAAACCACCCCTCTTTCATTTCCCATCCCTCTTAAATCTCGCCTACGTGTTAGTGTTTTCTGTTTATTGTCCATACCCAGACGGAAATTTTTTTTTCGTGTTAAGTGATTTTTGTTTCGTATTAAAAGAAATGGTATGAAAATACACAGTAGTTTGACGGGGCCGTTATATTATGTCGGTTTAACCGATATTTCGTCTTAAGCGTTTTCGTGTTAAACGCATTTTACTGTATTTTTCTACATAGTTACCACAATTGTGCAGACATTTTTCATATGGGGAAACCACCTTGTCTATACTTTCTTTAAGAAAAAATGCCGCCAGTGAACAGTTTTTGAAATTTTGTGGAAACTCATTACAAAGCAATATTTTATCGCAAACCGTCTATTTTCACAAATTTTCTCAGTCACATTTTCAACCAAACTCTCACTGACAACATAAGGCCACCCAATCTGTGCTTCGTCTTGAACACTGGTGCACCCATCATTGAATTGACGAACCCACTTTCTCACCATTCCATCTTTTTTTCATTTTCACCATAAATCTCTACAAGTTGACGATGATTTTTAACTGTGTCTTAACATTCCTTGCGTTCAATAAAACGGATTACAGAACGACATTTGGAGGAATCGGAAATCGTCTTAAAAATTTTGAACATTCTCTAACACGCGTAAAAACAACACAATCCAGTTGTAATAACGTCACTAGATTGGCAATCAACTAGAGACATGTATGCGCAAGTGTTGAACTGCCACTGCGGTTGCGTAAGAGACCAAACGGTACTTGATTTTTGTCCACCCCTCGTAATACTAGTTTTATATAGGCTATTGCTAGAATTCTTTTATTTCCTTTCATTTTTTGCTGCGATTTTTGAAGTAAAACTTCTTTACGCACGCTTGACTTGGGGAGTAAGCTGGTGAATGCATGACGAGAGCGTTACGAAAAGTGTAATCGGACGAGGCGAACGCACCCTTGAGTGAGTGAATGAGTGAGTGAGTGAGTGAATGAATGAGTGAGTGAATGAATGAGTGAGTAAATGAATGAGTGAGTGAATGAGTGAGTGAGTGAGTGAATGAGTGAGGGAATGAATGAGTGAGTGAGTGAATGAATGAATGAATGAATGTTTTGTTTCTATCAGAAACCTGGTCAAATGACGATGAAAATGTTGACATCCCAAATTTTAATTGTATTGCGAAATTTAAACGCAAAAATGTTAGATCAGCAGGAGTGGCAATTTATCAGAAATCGAATGATGCCTCGAATAAAGTAATTTCGAACATGGACATTTTATTACGATATATTCCGGTAATCGATATTTGTCAATCATCAGTTGGTGATATATGTGCTGCTCACTTTGTTTTGGACGATGGAACAAACATCATAATGGTAGTTGCTTACATTTCACCCAATTATTAACTGTTATATTAAGTTTTTATATAAAAGACTTATGATTCATGGTCAAGTAGGCTCTGAAGAATTAGGAGAAAACTATCATACGTTACCACTAATTTTAGCAGGAGATTTCAATGTTAATTTCGCGTCCGAAGATGGACAACTCTTGGTAAACTTTCTACAAGATAAATTAAAACTACAAATGAATAAAATGAATAATAACCGAAATGAGCCTACCACAAGACAAGGAACAACAATCAATGCATTTTCTCTAGATGCCTTTCTAACTTTCATTCGAAAACATATGTATCTTATTTCTTATACCAAAAGCCTATTGTCCGGTCTTACAATCAACCACAGTAATTACTGATGTATCCGATAATGAAAATAATGAATAAAAAAATCTTTCAACAATATTAATTTATTCATGAAAATCCATAATAAATTTAAATATTTGTAGAAAATTAATATACGTATATGAATACACAGGTATGTATTATGCATATATACATATATAAACATATATATATATACATATAGATGGAACTAAAGAAGTTTTACTTCAGTCGTGTGGTCTAAAGCACACTCGTTTTTTTTTAAGTGAAACTTCTTTGGGCACGGAGTGAATGGGAAATTTGCCCAGTTTTGCGTAACAGTGAAAAAGCAAATGGAAGTACTGATTCCCATCCCCTCCCCCCGAAACGTCGCCATGGTGAGGAAGCAGCGAGTGAGAGGAAAAGAGAGCGAGGGGGTACACCACGTGACTTGCGTCATATCCGTGAAAAAGTTGGAACGAAACGCGCTTAGGTATTGGTGACATTAAGTGGGTACCTTGCTACTCTAGTAACGAACTCGCGTGGCGTATTTTCGTAGTTTTTATATAATAAACGTGCCGTTTTCAACGAATAAAAGCACCCAAAATATTATCATTATATGGCTCTTCCCGTTACGGGAGTGTCTGGGGCATTGTGTATATGTCACTAACGTTCGCACCAGAATCGCTACGCCTAGCGTCTTGTAAACAAACACAGTGATTTCTGTGAGTGACGCATTAAGTTTATATTATTAGTTTTTATTTCCATTGAATTAAAATTAATTCTGGTCAGAATGCCTAGAACAAAAGCAAAAAGAGGAAAAAAAGTTTCGTGAAACGAAGAAAAAAAAAAGGAAAACTAGCAGCCACATTCCAGGCGAAAATCTATATATCACCAGGTAGCTCTGTCGCAGCTTTTTATCATCTTTATCCATTAAGTTTTAGTGCTGTACACATCAGAGACTGCTGCAATCATTGGATCCGATGATGATTAAAAGCCGATAATCTTAACTGGAGACTTTAATGTTAATTTTGCTTCAGAAGAAGCAAAGCCACTCGTTGAATTCTTGAAACGGACACTGAATTTGACAGTGAATACTCATTCTAGAGAAGTAAACGCAATATATGAATAAAGATTGATGCAGTTTTCTCACATTTTCTTGATTGACTACAATCGAGGATTTTTATATCCTACTTCAGTTACCACACTCCTATTGTGTCTTTCTTGGAAAATGATGATGCAAAAAATTGAATAACAATATTTTCATACAATAAATTAAGTTAGAATTTTATTTGATTGAAGTTCTCTCGGCAGTTTTATATAATTAGATCTATTCCTGCATTTAGGGCCAACGTCGCCAAAGAAGTTTCCCTTCTATCGCGTGGCTTTCCACGTCCTTTTTTTAATATTTTGAATCAATTGAAACTTTTTTTAAGCATTTGTAGTAAACACTTTTAATTAAAATACTGAGAGTTTTTTTTTTACAACATTCTGAGAAGTTGCGATGAAAGAAACATTATTTTAACAAGTAATATTAAAAAAAAATAAGTCAATTCTTACTTTGAATGGATGAATAGAAAGTATTTTATTAATGATTAAAAATTTGAACAAGATATATATATATATATATTGGGAGAAAGTGAACTAATAGTAAGAATTGAAAAAAGAGCATGATTTGTGTGCATTGTTGTAACAATGCACACTTGGTTTTCGATGCCAACTTTTGTCATTGTTTTAACAGTTACATTATTACAACAATGGAGACGAATCTAAGTTGGCATTGAAAAGCAGTAATTAATTTAAGTAGTTAACCGGTAATTAATGAATGAATATTTTAAAAAACTGTATTAACATCAAGTGTCCACTACAAGTTTAAAAAAATTTATTTGAACTTGATTATGTGTGGATGAACAGAAAGTATTTTATTAACGATTGAAATTTGAACAAGATATATATGGGTGTGTAGGGGAGGGGGGAGAGTGAGCAAATAGTAGGAATTGAAAAAACATGACTCTTTTTCTTCAAAAAAAGCTCAAAAATTGTTTCTTCTTCTATGGGAGAAAAACTACGGCTAGAAATGTAAATTTCTTTATTTTAAAATCAGTATTTTTTATTTTTTTATTTCCTATATTTCAAGAAAAATTCTATACAATTTAAGCGAATTCATTCCATATTTCAGCCTTATTCCACATGTCTGCTCAAATTCTACATTTTTGACATCTTCCAGTATTATCATTTATTCGATCGTCTTTTAAAGATAAAAATATATACAAGAAAAAAAAAAGAATAAAAATGGGTAGAATCTCTTCAGAGAGGAAGAAAAATATATCCAACCTGAAAAAGGATTGTTACGAGTTTTTTCTTAATGCATTTATTCATTTTTTCCCCTCCAATTTTAACGAGAACTGTTGATCCTTGAAAGATACTTATTTACGGTTCTCAGGTTTGCAGTCCAATCGTGTTCTTTGACTCATCTATCAATGACGATACTCAGTTCAATGAAATCGCAAGAAGCAGGAGGAGGACAGCTCAACTCACTTAAATGAATTAACCTCGGTACACACTCCTCGGTGAATTTGGAGAGACTCGACTGAAGGGATTTGCCATCATTCAAAGAGAAATTCCTTTAACATCATCTGAGTTTTCGCACTGAAAAAGGAAAATATTTTTAGCACACTTTTTTTTATCAAAGAAACTTTCGGATATGTTGAGTCTGGAAATAAGATGGATCTACTGAGGAAAGAGTAGGCGGTATTTTTCCGTTTCTCCGAAGTAAATCTCGCCAAACAGACTTTATTGGCGACAACACACAATATACACATGAAAAAAGTTTAATAAATGTTAGTTCTCGTTGTTGTTTTTTCATCTATTTTTGATGCATTATGAGAAAGTCGTTGAGGATAAGAATAGACCTAGACTTGTTTTGAAAAAGGGTTGTAAAAGTTACCAGCTGGAATATTCCGTTTGGCGTCGGTCGTATCATTTTTGGCGACTTTATTGCCTGCACTGGAGAAACGGAAAAAACAATTAGGTTTAAATGCTGTATCTTTTTACCTGTTGTTTCTTTTAAAAGCGGGAAATGTATACCTTAATATATAAACTTAAATAATAATTTTATATTATTTACTGTGATTATTTTAATTACATAAAAAATTTTATCAAGGAAAAATATAGTGAAATAATAAGACAGAGTACGATAAGACAGTAATACTTAAGTAAATTCTTACACTTAGAATTTAAGCTCAGGACCAAACATGGCTAGAGCGCCTGCCTACTTACCCTTTTATTTAAGAATTGTATTGAACGGAAATAAAAATAAGAATAGCTAACGCAGTTGTAAACAATATAAATTTCTCAATTATTATAAAAATACTATGCGTAACATTGTTACGAATTCCAAAAATGTAATGTTTGGTGCTAAATACTCCGACAGGTTAAGTGACTTGGTGGCAGAGTTGGCGACAAGTTTGGAAACTTAGGTAAAAAAAAACTCTCTATAATTTTCTAGATACTGCATCATTTCCTGTCCAGTAATGTCAATGCCTGGGTGCTTTTGCTTATAACGCCGAAAAATTTCGCCAAACGAAGAGACATCGCCATTTCAAATAATGTCGCCAAATATTTGCACTGTTATTACTGTGTTCAAGCGTGCGAGAAATGGTTTTTCCTATTGGTTGTATATCAGGCATTTGGGGATGTTTTTTGATTTGACAAAATTGGTCGGTATAATACGTAAATGCTAATGCCTATTAATCATGTTTAAGAGCCGACTCTTAAACCAAAGTTAGTATGAAATAGCAATAAATTAACTTCTGTCCGTGCTATCTTGATTAAAGTCCACTCAATCCATGTGAA
Organism: Trichonephila clavata; assembly: GCA_019973975.1. NCBI lineage: Eukaryota > Metazoa > Arthropoda > Arachnida > Araneae > Nephilidae > Trichonephila > Trichonephila clavata. The sequence continues at coordinate 77,082 of BMAO01014023.1, read as the reverse complement.
CCCATCGGAATCAAATTAATATATACTAAAGGGCCAAATGTTACGGGATAAAAATATTCAAATATGCAGTTCGCAGTAGCATCTTGAAAGAAAAGTGTAAATAACAGCTCATTGTGAGAATTTCCGTTTTTTACTCTAGCAATTCGTGTGAACTAGTTTAGGATACGATTATGGCCTACAACAAGAATGAATAGACTTTTTACATGGAAGCCTGTTTGGAGGTAGATGCATGGGCATTTCATTCGCCTCCTTAATTCATCCCTAGATTCTCAGTGTCAAGAATGTGTTAGAAATATATGTAACATCAAAGATTACCTCCCGCCATCCACAACAGAAGTCAATCACTTCTATTTAATAGCCTATTCCAACAACGTTTGCAACTAATAGTCGGTTTCCCCGGACAGGTAATAAATAATACACCAAATAATCGCAACAATTTATTTGGAACGTAAGAAATATGTATCCGTAACAATAGTGCAGAAGAATTTGATGTTCATGGAATATGGCAGACGAAAACTGAATCAACTGTCTTTGTACTAACAACATACCTTCGGTTGCAGTGCCTCTGCTAGGTTTGTAAAAATATCAGTTGAACCCTTAGATGACTGTGTAACGGGTTGTTGGGAAGTTGCCCTTATGAAAAGTTTGGAGGGAGGATTTTGTAGTTATTATCAATTTTAATTCCCACCTCTCTTCCAGAGCAAACGAGATATGTTAGGTTGATTATATAAAGTGTTCTGAAATAGAGTAAAAGGAGGAGGATATAACAGGGAGGCTGTGGCAGTCGAACATTATAACTTATCTCATTTCAATCAGTTCCAGCTTTCCTTTAGAAGAAGGACTCAAAGAAGTTAATTAGCTTAAAGAATTTAAGTAATTAGTGGGACGTTCCATGATCCAGTTGACCCGCTTCAGCTAGTTTTGTCTGATAAATAGTGTACTTGTATCTTTACAATTGGTTCGCAGGGTAAAATCTTCTCACCATAACAGTTTTTTTATGTTACAATATTGACTCAAGCTATATTCGCTTTTGTGATATTTGTTTTGCTTGAGTCTCACACTTTCACGTCGTGTTCAAGCTGAGATTTTTAAGGAATGGAATCTTCAGAGTTACTAACACAAACTTCGGAAGTACCACTACAAGTGGAAAAACGTTACTTAATTGGATGAGTTCCGATTTCCATTGAGTGAGTGAGAGTGAGAGAATATTAACGTCGCACTGATTAGCAACACGAGGGCGTTTGGCAACGGTCCGCGTAATTTTGAACCATGGTCAAGTGACGCGGACGACACCTGAGCTAGCACCCCTCTCCTAACTACCACACCACACCAACGGGAGGACGTTTGAGCTCTCGACAGATTTAAAGCGTGCATCGCTCCCCTACACGGCGTGTCTTCAGGGTACTGGGATCGAACTCATGACATGCTGGCCATGATCCGATGCCTAGACCACTCGGCCACCGAGGCCGCCCGATTTCCATTGATTTGAGCTTATGTGTTTAGAATATAATGCAGAAACCACAAGTCCATGGATCCAAGTTGTCAACAAGTTACAGTGTAAGCTAGTGGTGATTTATAATGATGTCAGCTGTTTTTACATGGACTAAGTCTTCTGGTTAGCTGAACCAATCGTGGAATTGACTGGAAATGTTTATGTTCAGATATTTGGAGACCATCTGTAGTCCTTCATGAGCTTCGTGTATCCAACCAAAGATGGAACTTTCAAGGATGACATTGTGCCATACCACAGCTCAAAAATCATTTGCAAGAGAAACATGCTAGAAAATTCTAGTGAATGGTTTGGCCACATATATCGCTAAATTTTAATTTCATCTAACATGATCAAAAAGCCAATTCATACATAAATCCTGAACCAGCAAAACTTTCGCAATTTTGATCGACAGAAAGTATCATGCTGACTATGTCTTCTAGATGCTTCCACCAATTTGTTGCAGGTGAGATGGTACTTTTTGCTGAGGAAACAGAAGTCCAACACGATATTAAGAGGTATCTCATGATTTTTGACACTCAAGCTCATGTAAAAATACCAGATATTAGCATAGCATCCATATTAGCATCCAAACATAGCGCCCAAACTCACTCTGCACAAACATATTCCTCGTTAGGAGTACATTAAAAATGCCCAACGAGCTGTACTTGTACAATTAATAGTTTACGAGAAAAATGACTGGTGTAAGGGAAAAAAACCATATTGAACACATCAACAGCAGTATTTGAAAATATATAAAGGCAGATGTTAAAGTGTCCACCGTGCATATCGAGGTAGGCTTAAGCACGCCATGAAATGGATGAGTGTATACGTTTCAGCAGAGGGGTGTCCAATGAAGTACAAGCAGCAGGCAGACGAGCAACTAAGTCTGTTTTTGTAATCACTACATCTCGATACACCAATTGCTTGAGATTTCCCCAAGGGAAAAAATCTATCGCTGTGACATCTAATGATTGGGATGACTATTGAAACGGATCCCCACGTCCAATCCAGCTGCAGGAGTATGCCATTTCCAGCCAATCACGTACAGGAGGACAGAAATGTGCCTGGACATCATCATGAATCATCTTTGACCGTATTGTAGCGGTGATTCCTTTATAAGCCAGTAACAGCCTCAGGACTGAAGTGATCATTTTGGTCTAGTGGTATGTTACATGTTTACTGATCAGAAAGTACCGAGTTCTATCTTCCTCATTGGTGACCTTGACTCTGAATTAAGAAAAAACGCAATCTTCGCACAGATGACGTGGAGCCATCTACCCGACGCAAGAGCAACCAAAGCCGTCACACACTTAACGCAGCAAAACAAAGCCGTCAGACACACTTGACGCAACAGCAACAACTCTATATAAGTCAGTAACAGCCTCGAGACTGAAGTGATCATTTTGGTCTAGTGGTATGTTACGCGCTTACGGAACCGAAGGTCGTGGGTTCTGTCCTACCGATCCACAGTATTTTCCTAGTAAATTATGGATCGTACAGGTACAGTTCTTGGGGCATTTTTTACGCATAATTTTCCCCCAACAAGAAATCTGTTGTGCAGAGTTTGGGCACTATTTATGGGACACCCTGCAAAAGAAATTTTTCCTTTCCTAATCGTTTCTTAAATGGCATTCCTACGTTTGCAATCATAATTCGATGTGATGATGTGAATTTATGAATTTATCATGAAATCAACATGTATATTACTACAATAGATAAAACACGTATGTCATTCATTAGGAATAATCATTATTTTTGAGAATTTTTAAATAATGCATTAAATAGTATATGTTGGGGGGAGGCTTATTTCTGCATAAAAATTGCTTATCTGGATTACTTTAAAAAATATTCAACATCTCATCTATATAAACCTAGTCCTTTAATATTAATCGTAGACAAATGCAATTGAATTCCGATTTACAAAGCCCCTATTTTACGAATTTTCCTCTTTTTCTGATTAAAATTAAGAGAAAAACCCTATTTAGAGAATAATAAACCTCTAACTAATGAATTATTTCAGTAACTAATTTTTTTTAAATTAGTTTGTATTACAAAAAATTGAAATTTTTTTTTTCATGTGACATATCCTTTTATTCAGAACAGAAAATAGACTTTTTTGTAAGCAACAAATTTCGATCGGAAAGGGTGCAAAACATTATACGACTTTGAAAGTGCAGATGAGTCATAAGTGTAACCTATCATGTAAGTTATTGAATAGGGCAGGAAATTCTTTTCTAATCTCATCCCAGTCCACAACGCAGGGAATATTTTATGATTTTAATGATTATGTTACATTTGATGGCGGACTTCCCACCTGTACAACTGAATTTGAGGAAATTATTGATTTTGCCAGAGCCAATGAATAGCGATTCTGATGCAGAAAATGACAATGAAACTTCTATAGAAAATTAACAGTTTTGATGGGGGCTGAAAACTACTCTACGGCATTTTCTTATGTCTTACATTTTCTGGAAACTGAGAAAACATACCTTATGCTACGGGATATAAATGACGTAGTATTTTCTACTCAGCATGAAGTCGAAAAAGAACTCCTTCAAGTCATGAATTAAAAAAGATTGTCAAGCATCTATTAGTTAGTATTTTAAAATTTCCAATTAACTGGTGAGTAATAATCCCGAAATAGTATTTTTAACTATTAAATAAAAAGTGTGCACAGTTTCTGACTTCGGATATTTTTTGTGTAGTTAATTATTATAGAATTTCTAATAGGTAAGTGAAGAAAGATTGTATTTTGTTTGGACCTCAATTTAATGAATGACCTTAATGTCAGGTCCCGATGAATTCATTAAATCCTGTTCTGATTGCACTTATTAATATTTTCCCTTTTATGAAAAAGTTATCCTTCAATCACTCAAACAATCAGTTGCCTTGTCGCAGTATATATTGAATGGAAATTTTTGCATAAACTTTAAACGAAACAAAAAAAATCTATAATTATAAAAAAAATCGAGAAAATACAGATGAAAACAGATGCAGTGGAAAGTCGTTTATCCAAATCAATTGGGACCGGACACCGTTCGGATACGCGATTGTTCAGATAACCGAATGCGATCCATGCAGTATATGATACTGGAAACTATATAAATATTGAAAATCATCCCATGCGGAAAACGTGCTTCAAGAAAAAGCAAAATAGGTGCAAAATGTCGCAATTTTACCTTGATTGTGGAAAATAATCACTTATTTTTCACTGTACCATTTTACACCTTCGTTTTTTCAATGTAAGACCTCTAATTCTCTTCAGTAGTTGAGTAGGACAGCACTCTGATTGTTGCTCATACCACTCCATAGCTGTCTCTAACGCAGAAAAAACGTCAGCACTTGCTACTTCCGTTGTTGTTGTCCTCGTCTTCATCCGTTTCATCGTCGACAAGGTCGGATTCTTCTCGCACGGAAGTCACAATCTCGTCATCAATTAGCATTTGAAATCCACAGTCTTCTGCATCGCATGCCATCCAGGTTTCTACGTCAACAAAACTCAACAAAAAAACCTGTATACACCTCCTCATTTGGAAACAAACGGACCTAATATTCCGCGCAGATGTTTACCAAATCACACACAGCTGAAATCCCCCAAATGTCCCTCCCCTTGGGTTTTCCCGTCACTTTTGGTCTCACAGGAAACAACTGTTGAGCATTGCACTGTTCGAAAACGTATCCGGACTTTGGTTCGAATATTTGACGCTCCGAATAATAAACGTTCGGATTAACGACGTTCTACTGTATGCAAATTAGAATACTACTCGAAAGAAATTTAGAAACTAACAATGAGCTTGAAGAATTTTAGAATAATGTCCCTATAGATATGTCTTTCTAATACTCAAACGTACTCAATACTCTAATACTCAAATTAAAACTGTTCTACACACTATTATACAGAACATACACAAAAAATTTCAGCTAATTATTTTCAAAACTTTTTGAGCAATTGTAGGCCCCGTTTGAGTATTTTTAAAAAATCACATTTGGAGTAAAACGCGTTTTAAAGTGTGATATCTTGTTTAAAGTAATGGCATCTGCTTTTACTAAAACACTTGTAGATTTGGTTCTAGTGAACGGAAAATGGTAAACTTGGTATTTTTATAAAGCTAATAAGATGGTCTATAAAATAAAATCATAAAAAAATTGTCAATTTTGGCGAACTTCACAATTTTAGAGTAGTCGGATACCACGAAATATGCCTCTAAATTCAGTAATTCTACAAATGTTTATTTTTTTATTCATTTTATTTCTTATTATTCACAAATACCTCTGATTCGTTCATTTCACAATCTTTCTGGGAAAAATCCATTTTTAAATATATAATAGTAAGTAGAACTTTGTTTCCATCTCTTTGTATTCGATAACATATTTTCTGCCTCTTGGGTGAATCGAAGTTGTGAAACTTTTAGCAGAATTCAGGATGAAGTCTTATTTTGATGGATGAATAGGAAAAAAACGCACAATTTTAAAAATATGGGAAAATTCGTCTTGGCTTTTAAAGAATACTCTTATACTTTGAGATAAAAGGAATTTTTTTTTTTTTTTTTTTTTTTTTTTTTTTTGCAAAAGTTGCAATGCTTTAAAGAAGCATGCTAAATTCTAGATGGCATGGAGTATTAAAGTAGAGTAATGTTTTCTTAAAATTCTAAATGTTTTTACGTTTAAAAAAATAACTAAAGATATGTTGTTGGGTTTTTTTGAAATCCAAATATTAGCCGGAAATTAATTTTTATTGTCTCTATATAACCCAATGTTTAATTTTAAATTTTATACAGAAAAACATTTTATACATTTTCAAGTCTAATTTATACAGAAAAACATTTTATACATTTTCAAGTCTAATTTTATACAGAAAAATTTTATACATTTTCAAGTCTAATTTTCTACAGAAAAACATTTTATACATTTTCAAGTCTAATTTTATACAGAAAAACATTTTATACATTTTCAATTCTAATTTTATACAGAAAAATATTAATAAATTAGACTTTATTTAATTAATATAAAGTGTGATTCAAATAATGGCTTTTTTCAGTAAGAGAACATTAATTTTGATAAAGTAGATATAATAATGCAACATATTTGATGATTTTTACTGTTGTGTTTAAAAACTTTGTTCCTTAGTCACGTCATAGAATTCATAAGCATTCATTTTGATATATTTCTATAAAATTAACCAATAATAAAGAACTTAATATTTCAATAAATCATTAAAAATATCAATAAGTTTCTTCTTCAGAGGAATCATAAAGCTAAGTCTATATTGAAACGAAAAGTAGTTCGTATTAATTAAGAAAAAATTAAGCAAATTGTGTTCAATTTATACCTCAACTCCAAAACATAATTTACGCAAATAAAAATAAACAACAAATTTGCAGGAAAAAACTTTAATTAATGGATTACTTTCAATCGATTTTTAACAAACAAACAATTCGAGAGAATCCATTTAAAAAAAAAATTCATCGTATTTTCACATTATGCACAGCAGGCAAGAAATTTAAAACAGTTATTCTGTTTGATAAACGTCCAAAACTTCTACTTAGAAAGAATCTCAAAATCAATTTCGAAATAATCTACTTTAATAAATTGTAGTTTTCATGTTGGATTTATTTTTGCAAATTACATATGTTTTACAAAGAATTTCAAAAATTGAGAAATTTTGTATTTTGTGGAAATTGTGGTACATTCATTTTAAAAGAATGTTGCTGTTGTTTCTTTTAATCAATTTTTACCTTTAAAGAATGAAAACATAAGGTTAAGATTTCTTCAAAAAATATGTAAAATTTTTAACACAATAATTTAAGTTTTAAGAAATCATATAGTGTAAAAAAAATCAAAATGTTTACATGTGTCCAGTAGATCAAACTAGTGCTTCGAAAACAAGGTAAAATTTATCGATCCTTCAATTTAATAAAAAAACAAATATTTAAAATATTTTTCTTCTTTTCTATTTTAAGTATAATATAGCTGAAAATGACATAATTTTTTTTCTAAGAAAATCAGTATAAATATTGAAAATAAAGTGTAAAGAGTAAATAATAGTGTAATTGAAATAAGTGAGCCACTTATTCGAATACCTCTATTCCGGTGTTTCTCAAGCACTGCGACTCGGCACTTTTGTGTTCCGCCAAACTCTTGAAGTGTGTGTCAATTTTTTTTTAAATTATGAATTATACTCGAAAAAAATAAAATCCGGAACAGAATCATTCGGCTGTTTTATAAAAATAAACCAAGGGTATTTGTGGTATATTTAACATCCTTTCGTGGATTGATGGATATATAAAATTTGGTTGGGTTCGTAATCCATTTGTCATAATGGTTACATCTGTATATGAATTAACTTTGAACGAAGAGGAAAAACTAATTTTGTTCTGTAATAATCGAGATTTAATTTTAAAACATGCGGAAGAGTCAATTAATTAATTTTGGATTAAGGTATCTGAACACGTTGAAAATGACCAAATTCAGTCAAGACAGATATTTTTGTTTTTTATTTTATTGAATGGAGCTATCTTTTGACTTTACGAAATATACTTTGATTTGTTTCTACGCTACCTAGAGGCCAAGTTACAATCAATTTTATAAAGTTAGAGAAACCGGAAGTGGGTTTTTGATCTACCAGAAGTGGGCATTTAAATTGGACAAAATCTATCATGGCGAGTCTGATAACTCAAAATATTACGAATGTATTTCTATAAAACTTTTTGAACTTGATATTTATGTTATCTTCTAGAGAATGTACTAAAATGTTTCTTATTGTATGAATACTTATTGAGTTATGGCTTGTTACTTAAATAATGGTCTCATAAAAAATGTAACATTTCTTATAATGTATACTCAATGAGCTCTTAAATTTTCAAATTTTAATAAAAAATTAAAATTTTAGTACATTTTTTAGATAAATGCATCTAATTCGTTTTAGTAATACTTTTACTAATATATGTTTATTACTTTTTTCTCTAACTGCTTTGAAGTTTTTCAAAAATATTGCTAAAAGTTCACTTATAATTGTGATTTTTATAAAATTCAGGTAATTTATTTTAAATTTTGATAGTTAAATAGTAATATTTATTGGTATTGAGTCCTAAAAGAGCATTTATAATGTTTTAGTATGCTATTTTGTTAAAAAATACTCCGAACGTGTTCGGATACTTTAAAATAAGGGGGGATTATCTCATTTAAATATAAAAGCTTTAAAAATATTGTTATAATTTTCTACATCTTATTTGCATAAATTCGAATTTTCAGCATTAACAAATAAAGTTAAGGACTTTTAAATGTAGATGACGAAATGAGAACTGCATTATCATTTTTGCGGCCAAATGTATAGGAAATTAACAAAAATTGGGCTCAAATTTCTCATTAAATCTATTCTTATAATTAACAACTCAATAAACATTTTGTTGGCTTTGTCGTAGATATTATTTTATTTAAGGGGACAATTTACACAAAGTTTTTTAATTTAATGATTTTCATAATTTTTTGGATGCGTCCTATGTGTATGTACGATGAAAAACGGATTTTGTGCTCAGAATTTAATAAGAAGCTAACCATTTAATATTTTAAGGGAGAAACGAAACTTATGAAGTGATTTTAAAATGATTCTCCTCCTACAAAAATTAACGTACATATATGGAATTTGATTTGCAAGTATGTCAATCTATGAATAACAAAAGTTAGTATGTGAGGGGTTTTGTGATAACATTATTGATATTCCTACAATACTTCTTTTTATAAATTCTTATTGAAAATTCCTTAAAAAATGTATAATTCTTTGAAATAAATATTGCTTTGATCTAAAAATGCATTTCAATTTTTATTCCATGTACTATTAGCAACAAGTGAAAAAAAATTCCAAATTCTAGGCGCAAAAGAAAAAACGCCTTAGCATTTTAACTGAAGACAAACTAGTTATTTTGTCTTTCCGAGATAAATGATTTTAAAGTTTTGATTTGCCATTGGGATGTGAATAAAAACAAACGTAAAAGTTATCCCAACTCTGCAATTTTTAATCTTGGAGCTTTCAAATTTTGCGAGTTTATTTAAAAGTATATAAAAAATAATTAAGGCTAAAAAAATTAGATTTGATTTTTGACCGATTTTTGTCAATTGAATCGTGTCTCCTTAACATTGAAAACTATCATTAACTATTATTAACTTCATTACTATCATTAACTATTTTACATAGTGTATTACAAATAAGTAAAATTCCTTAAAATTTATTTTATTGTTAGTGTGTCGCAATATTTTGAAGTTTTTAAAAGTGTACCTCAACAAAAAGAAGGTTGAGAGAATCACTGCTCAGTTCAAATATCAAAAAGCATGCACAACTGACTTCTCTTAGTCACAATATTCTTTAATAGCATTATTTGAAACAAAATACAAGAAAAAAAAGATATCTTCTCCATTAGGGGGCATAAAATATAAAGTTAAACTTACTAAGCGAAACTAAACTCTGGACGGTACAATGCCTTTAAGCAAATTCAATTTAAGAAAGGGAAAAAAAACTAATAGAAGAAAAAAAATAAATACGAAATTGATTTCCTAAATGTTATATTTCTTTGCAAAGCTGACTTAATGTGCTAATGCTTTAGGCGGATTTTTATGTCGAAATTATTCTTCTTCATTGCATTAAAGATAAAATAATTTGTACTTCACTTCTTTTCTGGTTCGGTGCTCTAATCACAGAGAGTATTATTTTTCTCGAATAACGAATAGTTTTATTTTTCCGAAATTTACTTTCGAATGATAAAAAAGTAAACATTTTTCTTAGAGTTTTTGTAATAGTGAGACGATCTTTTTTTTTTCAATCTTTAGAATTTTTAAGAAATATTTTGTTTTAAATATTATCTTCAAGGCGAATTTATGTTATTTTAAATATTCTCACATTCTACAATATGCTCTAAGCCAGCGTTTCTCAAACTGTGGGGTGCGCCCTACATGGGGAGAGCGAGCCTGTTGAAAACAAAAGATTATTGTGTTAAAAGAAATTATTAATTTACTGAAAGGAAGCAAAACAAAATACATTCTGACATAATAAAATATAAAACACATTTACACTGATATAATACACTTATAAATGTATCAGCACTACACAATATATTTGATAAGTAATTTAACAATACTAAGTTAAGAACAAGGTTAATAATTATTATATGACCTCCGGGCTTTTAATATACAATGGAGGCGAAAATTGTGGTCACTTTTTAAATTGTTATGTTTTTTAAGTTTGTAGGCTTATAAAAATCTTACACTGCACAAAATGCAAATTCTTTCATATCATTTAAAAAAGAATTTAATACTAAATTCAATATAAAAAAATCAAATATTTTCAATGCAAAAAAAGTTATGCTCCAATAACTTCCGATATACATTACATGTGCTAATGATAGCAGGAGTTATCAGTGCTTAGTGGGGTATCCTTTATTTTTCATTACAAATTCACATCGATGTTTTATTGAGCTGAAAATAGAGTTTTAAACTCTTCTTTCGTTATGACATGATGCCAGGAAACAATTACATCCTAGATTTGTTCCTTTTTATTTTATGGGTACCTCATTCGGACAAGAGTTTTCAAACGAGGCCACAAGTTTTCGATAGGATTGAGGTCAGAACAGTTTCCTGGTCAGGACATCAATGGTATTTAGTCAAGAAGCAATGACATCGAATAAAAGAATAGATTGGACACCTAGAAAGAGATGTGTGATGAGAAAGTGGTTTTCTATGTTAAAATTGCAAGACAGGTAGATGGTTCAGTGCCTACATCTGGAAATTGAAAGTTTTGTTTCAGATCTCAGGAGACAAATGTAATTAAAAGCAAAGCAGGAAAAACCCGAAAAAGGAGCACCACATCTCTGTTGATGACAGAAAATTAAAAATACTATGCCTCCAAGGTAAAAGAATGTCATCAACGGTCACCTGAAGAAATCTAAAGAAGGCTGGTGTTTCTGTCAGTTCAAAAGAAATCAGGAGAAGATTTGCCCAGATATTAGATTAAGAGATAGAATTCTACAAGAAAGCTTTATCTCCATTTACAACAACGCTAAAAAGACTACAGAGTGCAAAGGAACACATTAATACGAAAATGATTCGTTGTCACAAGTTATATGGAGCGATGAATGTAAGATATCGTTATTCGGTAGTGATGGCCAAAAATATGTCAAACGTAGAATAGGAGAAATGCTACATCCTGACAGAATTCAGGCAACTGAGAAACACCCACATAGCTTGATGATTTGGCCATGCACATCAACAAATGGTATCGGTCGCCTTCATATCATTGATATGACACTAAACATCAGAAAATACATTGGCACCATTCTAGAACCTAAACTTCTACCTTCCATCAGGGATCTATTTATTAACAATACTTCATGTATTTTTCAGCAAAATTCTACTCCTTGCCACGCAGTAAAGTATTAGAAAGACTGGTATCTCTCTCTCTCGTTCTAAGATCATTGGGTTGTTTTCCTAGCCAGGAAACAGTCCTCACCTCCATCCTATCGATACATTGTGGCATCGTTTGAAAACTCTTGTCCGAATGAGGTACCCATGAAATAAAAAGGAGCTAATTGAGGATATAATTATTTCCTGGCATCATGTAATAACGAAGAAAGAGTTTAAAATTATTTCCAGTTGAATGGAACATTTATGTGAAGCTGCAATAAAAAATAAAGCCCTCCCCCCCCCCCCAAGCAATCATAACTCACTGCTATCATCAGTATCTAATGCTAAATTGACAATCATGTGCTTCGTTTCATATAATGTCGCCAATAGTTTGCGATTATACCTAAGTGCCAAACTATGTATATATATATAACTTATAATTATACAAAAGCAAAAGACTAGAAAATATATTAAAAATATTTAGAGTACTGAAAAATATTAAAGAATATAAAACTAGAATTCCAGAAAAATCAAACGTTAGTACACAACCACAAGTGTAATACGATTAGCTGTGTTATTGTTTACTTGATAATCACGTTACAAAATCGGAAAAAGATCGCAGCGTCCTCTGGTGATGAATCGACCTCATTAAGTGAAAGCGAAATATGAATGTCACATAAGAAGTTTATTTCATCATTTCAGCACCTGTTTTTGTTGAATTCATCATCATATCTGGCAAAACATCCCCAAGTGAACCAGTGCCTTGTTTTGAAAATTCTTTCATAGCCTCTTATGGCCTCTTATTCACTTTCGTTCTCCAAGTTTTCTCGTTTATAATCCCAGATTCCAATGAGATCATCCATCTCAGCCTTGGTCTTCCACGCTTCCGAATCCCAGTGACTTTGAACTGTAGTATCTTCTTAACAACATAATCATCTGCCATTCAAATCATATGAGTCATCCAATTCATTCTATTTATTTTTTATTTATTTAATGATGCCAGGTTGCTTATAAATTCTATATAATTCAAAATTGTATCTTTTTCTCCAGCTAATGTTTTCATTTACACCTCCAAGTATACTTCGAAGTATTTTTCTCTCAAAAGATTCCATTCTATTTTCTTCCAGTTTTGTTATTATCCAAGTCTCAGTTGCATATGTCAGAACTGATCTAATGAGAGTTTTATTATTCAATATTGAGCCTGCAACTTCTTCGACTACGGTCTTTGATGCCAACGCAGTAGCAAAACAAAAGCTCTGCTCAAACCCACGAAAAAATTCTCGCTGCCAGAATTAAATTATAGCCGAGAAATTACAACAACAATAACCAGACTGAGGACAAAACATTTTAAGGGCATGAAGATTCTGCCTGATGGATCCAGATCATATGTGGAATGCAGGCACTGCCCAGGCAAGCAACTGGATACCAAACACCTTTTTAGCTGTCCTTCCATTGTTGGTGCCCTTTTTAAAATAGACAATGACTACAGCATGAACATCCTATACTCGGATCGTGCCATGGATGTTTGCCACGGCAGTGATTCACGCCTGTGGCAATATTTGACTCATTTCTATATCTTTATTTTGTTATATACACCTTTGCACTTTGTCATACACGACAACAACAACAACAACATTATTCAATATAAAATCCAGAATTATTACAAATCTTATTACAAATCTTATTTTGATTGTATGATCATCACTCTCATTCACGTAAACATTGTATTCTCTCAAGATATTTTTTTAAAAAAACATCTCATTTGTTTTTCAAAAGAATCTCCATTAGATCGATTCCAAATTGACAACTTAATTATAATTTACATTAATGGCACATGAGATATATGCCACTATGATTTTACATTAAAGAAATACTTGTGCTATAATGGTATTCCACATGTACCTGTTGCGTTGAATTCTGAACCTGGCTTATAGTTAAAACACATTGAAATGTATTTTTTTATATTTTTTTAAATTCACGAATCACGAACAAAAAAAAAATATTGACTTGAAATGAGCCTTCTCTTTGTGTGTATATATTAGCGAATAATGTTGTACCAAGTAATCAATTTTAATACTCGCAAATCATGAAAAAAATAATCCAGAAAATTAATCCAAAAAAAAAGAATTTCTTTCTTTGAAAATAAAAAATATTCAGGTGTTGGAAACATAATTAAATCTTTCTCTTTGTTTACAAAAAACAAAACAAAAAAAAGTTCTTAAACTTAATCTTCCGATTCATGCTTCGAGCAAAATATTTTGTTCTTTTTTTTCTGTTCGGAAGGCCATTAATAATCTCTTTTTCAATATCACTTCACGCTTTTGTGATTTTCAATTAAAAACAAGCAACATTTTCAGCATTTAGAGTAATGGGAGTAAAAAACAAAAAGGATTTTGTGTAATCGGATGAAAGATTTTGTTCACAACCGTGCAATTGGTATCGAAAGATTCATTTTTTAGGGTATCAAAAACAACTTGCAAAGCCGTAATTTGAACATAATTTCCTGAAAGGAAAAAAAAAACGATTTGCTATTAAAAATGCTAATTTTTTAAAAAAATGTTTTATGAATTAAAAATCTGGATAATATAGTGTATAAAAAAATATTTTAAATTTCCCTAATATTCATTACATTACTCTTTCTGTTGCTAATAATTTTTAATTTTAAAACTTAGCTATATGACTCCGTTACAAAAAACTTTACTAGATGAATATTTTTAAAGTTACGCTCGAATTATCAATTACGTTAATGTCAATCTTTTATTTTTATTGGGGAATTTATCAGATGAATAAAAATTCGGTATTAATGAATTGACTACAAAAATAAATACTGTTATGAAAGAAACAAAATTGGAAAGTCTATTTATCCTTCATTTTATATTATACCTTTTCCATTCTTACAATACACAAGTCAAATATTTTAACTTCAAGACTACAGAAATCTAAATGCAAAAAAGAACATTAAAACCTTTTGTAATTCTAGAATTGATTGTTACAAAATCAATGAAATTCTTAAAACGACTTTGAAATTCATTTTATTTGTGACAAGAAACTTCTTTGCTAATGACCGTGGTAACCTAGTGGTCAAGGTTACGGACTCGTGCCCAGCGTGCCACGAGTTCAAGTCCAGTGCCACTGAAGACCCTCTGTGTTAAGGAGGACGATGCATGCTAAATCTGGCAAAATTCAAACGCCCTTCCGTTGGCACAGTGTGGAAGTTGGGAGAGGGGAGTTCCAGCTCACGTGTCCTCCTCGTCTCTTGACCATAGTTCAAAATCACGAGGTCTGTCGTACGATCTTTTCTGAGCACGATCTTTCTGTTCCATAAAATTATTCCGAAGGAATGCAATAAAAGAACCGTGACAGTGGTTGCGAAGTATATACTTAGTTCAGAAGATTTACTTTTATTTATCCCACCCCCCAATACATCAAATACGCGTGCTTATATAAACGGAGGCATTGAGGAGCGAATTACGAAACTTTTAATCAGCAGTTAGATTAAAATTATAAACAGTAAAAATTATAAAGATTCGTGTTAGTTTTTGTATACAAATTTATAAATGACTAGCCCATGGGGTCGCTGGTAATTATTAAACTTATTGTTAACTTAGTATTGTTAAATTGATTGTAAAATATATCTTGTACTACTGATGCATTTATAAGTGTATTATATCAGTGTAAATGTGTATTTTTTTTATTATGGAATATTTTTGTTGTTTGTTTCCTTTCTGTAAATTAAGAATTTTTTTGAAAAAATAATCTTGTTTTCGACTTTTTAACATGTTTGCGCCCCCTAGTACAGTTATCACGCCCCCTAGGGAGCATGCCCCACAGTTTGAGAAACACTGCAGTATAGTGATTGCACTGTAATCTGGGAGACTTGGTCAAAGCCCTGTGCTCCGAAAGAAATTAAAGCATTCACTTATTCATCTTGAGATTCAGGTACATTGGCTTAAAACAGATATATATTCTGTAATTTACATGAATTTCTAATTATTCTAAAAAATTAACGTTGTAAAGATATTAATGTCAAACATTTTGGTAATATAATATAAAATGTTTATTTATTTGTATGGTAAAAGAAATTTCGCAATAAATACAGATAAATAATGAGTTTGAGTGACGTCATCACTCACAAGATTTGCATTTTTATCTAGAAGCATTTTTTCATTCAGTTCAGTTCTTTCATGCAATTCGATAAAATATGCAAATTCTCTGAATTTATTTCATCAGTGTATTATCAAAGTATGACTTTTAGAGATTACAACTTTTTAAGAACGTTGTTATATATTAAGGCTTGCAAAGCCACACATTCTATTTTTTACAAAAAATACATGTGTTTACCTAAAAGTGTTTTACTAATAGAGATAATATTCAGCATATATTTTTAGAGGTCCTCTTTATTAAGCTATAAACAACATTAAGTGATTTTTGAATTAAATTATTCCAATCATCTTGTCTTACTTGTTATAGGAACGTAACTGTCACTTGAACAGTTCAGTTTCGTGCAACACATATCGCGTCTCCATTGTATTCTCAATCCGTAAAAGGATTCTTTTCTTCTACGATTTACTTCTCCCTTTATTCTCTTTGTGGGACTCCCAAACACTTCTTTCCACTTAGGTAAAGCGGAGCTAAAAATGCATTCTTTCGGTCGTTCTTACGAGAAACACAAATGCTATAAGTATCCATCTTGATTATAAGAAGTTAGGCTTTAATTTAATTGTTAACATTATAAAAAAAAATTCGTGAATTTTCCCATTCTTTCGCATTTACGTTGCAAAAATAGAAATGTTTGTGTGTGCGTGCGTGCGTGCGTGTATGTATTAAAGATAAAGCGCTGAAATCAGTTTTTCTGTACATTAACTTGGGTGATGCATTAAAGCGCAAGAAATTGTTTCATTTCTCAAAATTACCTTGGTAATCTACGCATCACCTAGATAATCTACGTATTATCTATTAGACACGCGTTAAAGTAAAAATAAGATCTTTGGTGGATCAGTAACATTTATAAACGCTTAAATAAATGATTTTTATTTATTTTTTGATAGCTCAAGAATCAATACAATCGAGTAATCAGCAGATTTATTGAAAGGAAAACTATAAAAAAAAAAACTATACAAAATTAAACAGTTTAAAATATTATTGCAACTAAGAAAATTGACATAATGTTATTTAGTTTTCGATATCTAAAGAATTACGCTTATACAATCAAGCAAACAACAAGTTATTCAATAGAATTTATCAGCAATCACACACAATTGAAAAACTATAATATAAGAAATTAAACAGTTTAACATAATATTATAATTAAGGAAATAAATTTGCAACACATTATAAAATTATGCTTTCTTATTAGTGCAATTTAAAGATTGATGACACTTTGAATTGCACATCAATTGGTTTTTGAGACAAGCACGTATGTTTGTAGTTTATTTAGGTTTGCAGTCGCAATTTTTGAAGCCTCGCCAGGTACCAAAAAACAGTGTTTTGAGTTTTTACGTTACGGAAATTAATAATGTAAAGATTACCAAATTAAAATAAGAAAAACTCTTGATTCTGCACCTTAACGGAGCAAGTCAGTTAATCTGTAGATTAGCTAGGTAATCTGCACACATTAATGGTTTTCGAGTTAACAGGATTTTTTCGATGGTACCATATTTTCAATTAAAAATGTTGTACCGGGTGTCCATAATTTCACTTTAAATTTGCGAGCAATCTATAGCACAAGCTATACAGCGGAACTGCATGGCAGAATGAAATTATAGCAATAAACAAAATGATGGAAATTTTATCGAGGGAAAAAACAATAAGTTTAAAAAACCACCCCAGGTGGCGTATCGTAGCTTTATTGAGAAGCATATAAATAATCTACAAAAATTTAAAAAACATGTTCGATATGTTGTCCACCATTGTCTGCTACCATTTGGAAGTGGCAGCAAGGCAATGTGATACAACCACAGTGATTATGCCGGATAGTGCTCCTCCATACATCACCCGTTGTGTGAAACAAGTGCTCCCCGCATTTCGGTGACGACAAAATCATCAGACTGCATTTCCCAACAGCTTAACCTCTTAGATCTCTCGACTTGAATCCTTGCAAATTTTGGCTGTGGAGATACCTCAAAAAAGGCCATGGTCTACTGTGATCCCAAAACATTTCTCTCCGACCTTAAAGAAAGCATAGAACGCCATGTGCGTAATATTCCCTAGTTCAGGCTGCTTTCAACAGTTGAACCTTGTGACGGACTATTCGCGAGATTTTCTAACTAATCCTCTTGGGAAACTTTGGGCTAGCATTTATACTAATTCACAGCCTTTCAGGAAAAACACGAGATAGATATATGTTAATTAGTTCGACTATGTAAAGTCTATATATATAGGTTTTGTAGATGTAAAAAGGAGAAGGAGCCGCGAAGCTGCCAAGTAAGTTGAATATTGGAGAATTACTTCACGAACTTAGCGCGCGTTTAAAAGGTGTAATTTATGAGAGTAAATTATTAGATTGAAGATTTAAGATAGTAGATTCAGTACCGGCCTGAGGTTAGTTAGTGATCGTTCTCCTTGTCCATTTCTGGTAGTCGGGTTTACTTAGAATTGAGTATTAGGATTAATCTATGTTTTAGGAATCACTCCTAGGTTTCTTCTTATAGTTAAACTTGTGATTGTGTTTAAGTGTTTGTTCAGAGAACTTGAATAAATATATTTTTTATTATGGCATTTGTTGGTGATGCTATGTTTCCTCCCACACTTAGGGACGCGCCGGGCAGAGTGAGTGGGTCCCAGGTAGGACCCCGCCACCACAACCTGAGATTTTTACGCTTTCAGATGCTAGCAGACAATGGTGGACAGCATATCAAGCATGTTTTGTAAAATTTTGAAGATTATTTATATGTTCTCAATAAAGCTATGATACGTGCCACCTAAGGGTAGTTTTTGAAAATTGATGCTTTTTCCCCTTGATAAAATCCTACCCTTCATTCTGCCATTACCCTATTCTCATGGAATTCCGCAGAATTATTTTTGCTATAGACTGCTTGCAAATTTCAAGTTTAATTATGAACACCCGGTACTTAATCACTGTTAATCTAATACAGTGATTCCCAAAGTGGTCTATGACGACCTGCAAGGGGTCCACGTCAACGAAAAAATGATTTGGGGATCAATGAGTTGTGAATGGGGGTCTACGATAGTAACTCTAATTAAACCAGATCATGACTTTAATTTTAAAAAAGAAAACTTAATCAAATGGAAACCCAATTTTGCCTAATTGACAATGAAGTTAATTTACAGTTACAAGTTACAGTTACAGTTTGATGAAATAATTTACAGTTGCAGTTAATGAAGTAATTTACAGTTAAAAGGACTATCATTTTAGCGTTTCTTGTCAAAATTAAGCAAAAGGAGTATAATGTTCGCGAATTTTCCTAGTTTCTCAATTGGCTACAATGTGCCAGGAAAGTAATGCTATAATCTACGTTCAACACTTAAATGCCCCTTAATCAAATTTTGAAACTACATTTGAGAATGTTTTGACTATGGTAATTACCACAGTAGGTAATGAATTCATATGGTCACTTTCGGGGGGAAAATGTCATATTACAAGAGGAACTGATCGTAATGTAGGCAGTAACGGAGATCTTAAAGCAAAGTATAGAAACGGATGTCAGGAATTTTGGCTTTAAAAAGAAATACCTGTTACTTATTCCTAATTTTGGAATATTATGAGAAAATTTTTATTGCTTTTTCTAGTGAGAAGGAGTTTTAGCGTGGTTACCAAGATCAAAAAGACAAAGAAAAATATTGGACACTACTAATCGAAAAGATTTAGGTTAAACCTAAATGTTGATACCAAATGTTGAAATTCGTTATTGAAGCAATAGCTTGACCCTCGTATTGTAAACATTTGTTTGTTGATCAGTTATTTTATGTATTAGTGAAATTTTGATTTAATTGGCATATCATTCTCTTAAGTTTTAAAAATTAGGTTTACTTCAGTACATTTAAAAATTTAAATCTTTTAAAGTTAGTAGCTCTATACCAGCTGTTTAAAAGATAATTGAGTTTAAAAAAATTCAATATTAGGTAAGCAGGGGTCTACCCAAAACCAAAAAACACGGCAAGGGACCTATGAGACAAAAAGTTTGGGAACCTTTAATCTAATATATAGCATACGAAGAAATATAAAAACAGCAAGACAGTTTAAAACAAATTATTATGGCCACAGTTATACATTTGCAAATCTTAGACTTAAGGGTAAGATATATATATTTAAAATCTAACAAAACTTAAATTACCTGTGGCAAGTAACATTCATATTCTAGAAAAAATATTCATTAGATGATTATCCTTTTATTCTACTCTAACTGTGATAAATAATTAAATAAACTTCGAACTGTCAAAGTAAAAATATTTTTCAAGAAAACTGAAGCAATTAAAAGTTTCTTAGCATTTCCTTTTGTTCTTATTTTTAAACTTGCAATTCCAGGAGAACTGAATAATTTTGCAATAAGTCGTAATTTCTAAGCAAGAACGCAAAGGCTTTACATAAAAACATTCCTCATTTCTAATTTTTTTAAAGTAGTTAAGTAGTTTTTGCCTTAATAAGCACTGACTTACATAGTAGAAATACGAATTATGAAGTAATTTCATAACAATAAAATATTAAATAATTTAGAATGCAAAATTTGTAAGTAAATCATGCCCGTATTTTTTTCCTAAATGGTCTTAAAAGGTATGAAATAACACACAAAATTAAGACGATAGGATTTGAATGACCAGGTTGGTCCGTCCATCGTAAGGCGAATGTAAAATGCACTGATTGTGATGATGGTTGTAAAAAGATAATATTTGATAGGGGTACCTGTGCAATGACAGGAACATCCCACGTTGACCGATGCAAATATTAGTAAACATTGCAGGTACCATAGTCTGTTGGTGTCTAACTTTTATAGTATGTGTAGGACATATATGTGAATGAATATGAGTTGTGACGTTTTCCCACCCCACGGATGCAAAAGCTGCTTTTTTATGGATAGCATAACACCGTTCCTATGCACACATGCACCCCTAAATATTGAGGGATCTTTTCATCCGAAACCACGCCGTAACCGATGGCCGTGAGAAACCCAATGGCTGGACACGAGCAAGCCGAAACTCCGAGTGTAACTCGAAGTATCAGAAACGATCCGCCTCACTCCGACAGTGAAGTAGACAGTCTGTTAAAACCCCCAAAGAGAACGGTTGTGTTGCCTCCTCCTTCCTCCCAAATAACACTTTCTGATCTGATGAAATAATCAATAGAATGAAAACCTTGTGAATGTACATACTGTAATTAATAGCTGTGACGTCAATAAATCAATTATTTAATTTCTTAGCTCTCACGCTTCCATTAATTTTCCCAAACGTAAACGAATAATGTACTGCAACCACTGGAACTACCTATTATTTGAGGAGTATCAAGGGTGATTTACCAGAAGGATAACCCTCTCACACACACACCACAATCACCACTTATGGAACAGATGCACTAACAGACTCTGCAAGGTACTCAGGAACTTCCAAAGACACAGATATATCCTGGTTGTTCATCCATTGAGCATATAATACGCATGATTGGTCCTCATTTGCAAGTCACCGCTATATGTGGAGGATCTCTATTTCCCCTTTAAAAATGGTAGAGTTTAATTTCCAATGTTACGCAGTGAACATGGTTTTTTTGCATTCTTGAAAGCTTTGAAGCCATAAGATAACCCTACGTAGGAGGTGCGAGCATGTCGAAAACAAAAATTTACTTCAAAAATTATTTATTTACTGAAAGGTGTAATGCCTGTCGGTTTCTGCTTCCCTGTGAAACCCCTTGTCTACCCGCAGACCCGGCTAGGTGTGTGGGAGAAACTGAATAATCAACAGACATGATTCAACTAATTATTTTATTGCTACCAAAATATCAAGCAGACACGATAACAATCTAATTAAGATAACAGATCAGATAGTAGAGCGCGGAGGTGAGACTCAATAGCCTGGATATAATAATACGGCCCTTCAACTGATTCCACGATAGCTTAAACACGCTCAATATAAACTACGTCGCACACTAATAAGCTAACGTCTATTTATATAAGGATCACGATACCTGTACTTTTATGAAGTTGAGTCCTCCACTTGAACTTTGAAGGCGATCCTTATCTGGATTTAATCTTCGTCAATTGATCCACTCTCAATAAACTTTCATTGATAAACTAAAATGCCCTTAATAATTCCACGATCCTTCACTTTTCAACTAACCAACTAACTCACCAGCTCCTTGCCGACTCTTCAAACTCGCGAATACAGAATGTATATAATATACTTCATTTGCATAATCACACTTCCTTACTCGGTGAAAGTTGGTTGAAATAAATATTTTCCTAAAAGAGTCATGAAGGGATTAGTGGAGCCGCGTATAGATCCGTCACAAAGGTAGCAAAACAAAATACATTCTGACATAATAAAAAATAAAATTCGCATTCACACTGATATAATATATTTTTAAATGTATCAGTAATGCACAATATATTTGATAATTAATTTATCAGTACCAAGTTAAAAAGAAGTTCAATAATTACTAATGACTTTACCCCATGGGCTTATCATTTTAAAAACTGTATACAAAACTTAATACTTATCTTGATAATTTGTACGGTTTATAATTATTATCGTATTGTAGCTTTAGCGTCAAGAAGGTGCATTATTATTGCATTCAATATATTGTTATTGTGGGGGGGTGATGAGAATAAGGTTTGTGAAAATTCGATCGTAAGTACTGAAAGTTTGGGATGCACTGGTGTAGACGCAACTAATAGGTTATCATCCCATTTTCATCTATATGCACAATTTTTCTGTTAATAGAGTGTCTCATTTCAAAGTATATCCCAACAATGTCTCGCTAGTACATACTCGGGATTTAAATAAATATTAAGATATTTTAAATATAAAAGCAACATCCCGGGTATAAACTATGTTATAATGCATATAATCACACTTAAATTTGCTCGTTCATACAATTGAATCGGCTCTCATCTCCTTAGAATAGAATGTACTTTAACTGAGATTTAACACTAATTGAATATTAAATGCAAAAAGTTAAATCATGCATTATTATGAATTGGACATGAATATTATTAGGAATATATTTTTGAAACCTCAATACTTATCTTTCAAATATGTCATTAAATACGCTCTTGTAAGAAACTTTCAAATAATTTACTTCTTTCCTACTGAAAAACCGTACATTCTTTAACTGAAGTATTCTTAAATAAAAAATGAGAATTTTCTCTCTATAACACAATATAGAAACTAAATTGAATCAGCGGAACCAAATTTGCTGCAGCTCCAGACAGCACCATGCCTCTAAGCAAAATCAATTCAATGAAAGGAAAGGAAAAGTTAAGAGAAATACAAAACGAACAAGTAGTAAAAAAAAACTACTTCCAAGATACGTAGCACTTCTTTTTCAAACTTGATCTTTTCAACGTTGCATTTCTCTGCAAAGTTGATTTAATATGCTGCATGCTTGAGGCAGAATTACTTTATTTCGCAGCTTTAAGGACAAGGTAATTTGCACTTCATTTCTCTCGTGGTCTTCTCACTCGAATCATAAAAGACATAACTTCTACGTGTGCTCTGTGACGGAATAAGAATATTTTTGTATTTAAAATCGATCGAAATGGAAAAGAAGTAAGTGGTTTAAAAGCAAACACTTTCTAAAATTTTTGAAGAAAAGATTACGATTTGCCAGTTTAAATTTATAGAATGAGACGAGTACTGAAAAATAAGATTTCATTTGCTTACAGTTTAATTTAATTGGTGATATACACTAATAGAGGGGAAAATTCCAAGATAACTGAAAAAATTATTACAGAATAATGAAAATTCGGCAGTACATTTTTGAGTTAGTAACTTATTTAATTGATTTAAGGGGACACAGTACGATTCAATTGACAAAAATCGGTCAAAAAATCAAATTCAATGTCTTAAGCTTAAAATATTCTTTATATACTTTTCTATGACCTGACAAAATTTGAAAGCTCTAAACTTAAAAAAACACAGAATTATGATAGCTTTTGCGTTCGTTTTTATTCACATCCCTTGGCAAATCAAAACTTTTAACTTACTTATCTCGAAGAAAGATAAAATAACTAGTTTGCCTTCACATTTAAAGTGTGTGTGTGTGGTGTGTGTGTGTGTGTGTGTGTGTGTGTGTGTTGTGTGTGTGTGTGTGTGTGTGTGTGTGTGTGTGTGTGTGTGTGTGTGTGTGTGTGTTGTGTGTGTGTGTGTGTGTGTGTGTGTGTGTGTGTGTGTGTGTGTGTGTGGTGTGTGTGTGTGTGTGTGTGTGTGTGTGTGTGTGTGTGTGTGTGTGTGTATTGTGCATAATACTTTGAATTTTTTTTTACCTATTGCTAATAGTACATGTAGCAAAAGTTGATATGCATTTGAATCAAAGCAATACTTATTTTTTTTAAATAATTGAACTCAGAATTTTTACATTTTTAAGTCATCTTTAATAAGCATTCATAAGAAGAAGTATTGTACCAATATCAATCATGTTATCGTAAAACCCATAGCAACTTTTGTTATGCATAGTTCGGCGTACTTGTAAATCAAATTTCATGTCTGTATGTAACTTTTTGTAAGAGGGGTAGCATTTTAAAATCACTTTACAAATTTTAAGTGTTTTCCTTAAAAAATTAAATGGCTAGCTTTTCATGAAATTTTGAACACAAAATCTGCTTTACATAGTATACATACATAGAAGGCAAACAAAAAAAATTTTGAAATTCCTTAAATTAAAAATTTTTGCTTAAATTGTACCATGTCCCATTAAGTTTCAAGTGCACAAGTTAAAGTAAGCGCGAGGTAGTCACGAGGCGTAACCACCTGAGTTTTGAATGCTAGAATGCAAACATGCATGAAATATGTCATACATGTACCAGTTATTAGTTTGTGGGATAGATATACATGCCCGTTGCACTTGATCGGTTGAAATAAGCGCGTTTAATTCTGGTTGTAGATAACGCTGGAGTTACCGTTCAATGATGTCCTACTCAACTCGATTCGAGAAAGATTTAATGATGAAGCAGACCAAGGCAGCATGACGATACTCTACAGAGCATTTTGGTTTACAATAATGGTGTGAGAGTGCGTATTATCTTTTTGTAAAACACTCTCTCAATAATGTTCATAAATGGCAACGCAACAGTTTAAATCGCCAAGCGGACTAACAGAACTGCAGTCAGGGTGGCGTGAGATAACCACAAGAAATATTCTGCTACCATAAGAAATTTCTTCCCAGATTATATATCCAGTAATAGGCCTAGTGTATCTAGGCTGTTGAAAAATTTTTTGCAAGAGTCTACCGGGGATTCTACTCTGACACCAAGACAGAAGCGCTCTAATTGGAGAACTCGCCACATCCCCACTCCGCCCTAAAATGAGTTCCAGCGTGACATCATTGAAGTCGCTGATGTCAGTGATTTGGAGATAGTGGTAAAAACACTATAGGGCATCTCTGGCCCGGAGCTGTTCCTCAAACAACTGATTTGATACTGTTTGCTGTGTTTGGTGCCAACAAAATTAATAATTTCTGCCGCAGATGCACTACAATGTTCTACAACCATGCGGAGAGTACTACGGTCTTCTTCGTCAGTGGCAATCCGTGCGTGGTTGGAACGCGGTTTTCTTATGATAGTGCCTTCTGGGACCACTGCTGTCACAAAAGGTGTGCATGCGTGCGTTCACGAACTAAATTAAGAGATGTAGTTCTAAATACATATTTTTTTTAATTGAAGCCTCTTAAAACTAATACAAATAATCATTCCTTTTAAAAACAAAAATCCTTGTTCACACTTTTTATTGAAACAAGTTGACATTTCTAACGGAACATCCCGATACAGGTTTCGAAATTATAACAGAAATGAATTTTAAACAATTCTTTTTTTTATTGCATAACAATTCTTTGGATACATAATTAAATCTTTTTTCATTTGCAAAAATTATGCTCAAAAATAAACTTTTCGATTCTTACTTTAGGAAAGGACTTTTGCTCATTTTTATTTCGAAAAGAATTCTCAATCACAATATCTCTTGAGCCTAATAACTTGAATAGAATTACAACTGAATTCCATTTCAATTCTTCAAAAAAATGGTTCTAAAATATTCTGCTGATAGTAGAGTGAATTAATTTTAATTTTTTATTTGCGGTTGTGTTACGAACTCCTGCAACTATCATGAATCCCTTTGGAAACTTAAATGTACACTGAAGAAGCCAGTTCATATAATCATTCCCGTCATTTGAGCAATAGGAATTAGATCTAATTTTACTACAGTCGCTTAAATATACCCATACCTCATCGAGTGTCACCACAATTTTCTATTTTTTAGCAGCTAGGTGTTTGTTATATAATTTTCTACAATTTGTTTTTCCTTCAGCAATATGTTTTAAAACAAGATATCAATCATTGACATGGCCAAGTAATTTTAGCGCGTTTTTTACATGTTGTATTTTACAATAATGCAACTAATGAACTTTTTCAGGAAAATTTGTAAGAAAATTCGGGAAAACTATGGGAAAATTTAAATATGATTCGGCTCATCTAGGGCAGAAATGCGCCCAAATGCCGAAAACCCGAGGTCAATTAGTTGCTTATTGGCTGAGAAAAAGGTACAACAAAATATGGAACGAAGACGAAGACGAAATTTGCGTCCTAATAGCGCTTTGGTTCCACTACGTGAAAAACGCGCTAAAAAGGGACGAAATTTAGGTTTAAACATCTGTTTTGACTTTAAATCCTTATGAACGATTTTAATTACAGTTACGGAACACATTTCTAGTTTCGATTAAATGAATTTTTCACATTCGGCGGATTTTCTTTTAGGATCAGAGATCCTAAAAGAAAAGATCACGTTTCCTGCGTTTGAACAGTCTTAGGACGAAGTTTGGGGTCATGTTTTCATTTTTACTTTCTGTTAAATGCTTTTCCCTTTCAAATTTAACATATTATAAACACCTTTGATTGAAATTCAATAACTGAGATTTTTACGCCGCTTTTTAATTTTTTATACGAATATTTCTCCTAGAAAAGCGTAAATACGCAACCTTCGAGCCATATATCATTTTTATGTGTTATTTTTAAAATAAATCTTTTATTTTACATTCGAATCAAAAGAAAACCTTAGCAAACGAAAGTTCTGAATTTGCCAAAGTTGTATCTCGAAAAGCAAACGAGAAAATGATTTGCAAAACCGTTTACATAAAGTGCGAACTACTTTCTATAATTATATATTATTAACTTTATTCCAGAAAGGCAATTATCAAAGCCTTACATTTTATCTAATCTCATAGTTGAATATTTTTCTCTTCATTACATATTTATTTTATGAGAGATAAACATTTCTTACGAGCAATACTTTCTATTAAGTATTTCAGGTTGTATAAACGATAAGACATTTAAACAAATGAAGAGAAAATTAATGAAACACATTACAGGAAACCAATCGGATTTTTTCCATGAATTTAAACCTTGTCTCTAAAAGGTATCCAAGTTAAATATAAATGATATTTCCAACTCTTAAATTACATGATCTATCGATCCTATAAAGCTACAGAAACAGAGAGTAATGATACAGACATTGAAATCATTGCTCCAAATCAAATAGTTGCAATTTCCCCTGATTTACAGGTTAAACATTTCAACCAGTTCATTTTCATTCGTAGTATCTTATAATTGCAATGCCTGGGGCAAAAGTGTAAACACGAAATGCTTTTATCCACTTAAGGTGAATACATAACATTAATAACACAGAGAAAGAGTGAAATGCGAAGATGAGAAACCTAAATTGAGAGAAGTGCAAATCATCTTTACGCAGATTAACTTCTATTAGAATTCAGAGAATCTTGTTAAAATGAGATTTTAAATGAGTATCACGAACTTTATGTCGGTATTTATATTTGCAAGAGGTCATTTAATTTATTTTGTAAGCAAAATAGACATTTTTATTGTACACTGCTGACCACGGTAAATGCAACACCCTGAAGGAAGCACGCAAATAACATGAAATTTACAACATGCATTAGAGGAGGTGAGATATGCAAATGATTAGAATTTCAGCGTAGTCACACATCACGCACACCTGTGGCGCCACCTCAAAGCGCTATTTAAGGCTTGGAGATTTCGACGATTTCAAGTTCGGCAATTGTGTTTTCCTTATGGTTTTTTTCAAAAACGATCAGTTATGTCTCGTAGAAAACAGCGATCAGCTTTTGATCAAGTATCCGAGTTCCACACAGGAAGGATAGTGGCCTACCGAGATCGTGGATTATCTTTCAGGGAAATCGGTAGTCGTGTTGGACGAAACCAAAAAACTGTAATGCGGATATGTGACCGTTGGATGCAGGAGGGTACGATGGACCGATGTGGTCGATCGCATCCACCTCAGTGCACCATTTCACGTGAGAACAGGCAAATTGTGCGCATGGCAGTATCGGATCACTCAGTCACGTCACAAACCATTGCACAGCATATTGAGTCTGTAACACATCATTCAGTGTCTGCGTGTACCATTCGATGCCGTTTACAGCAGAGTGGTCTGTCCGTAAGACATCCATTGCTTGGTCTACCCTTGACGCAGAACCACAGACGTCTCCGCCGCCAATGGTGCGATGGAAGAAGGATGTGGGTGGCAGAATGGAATGAAGTTGTCTTTACTGACGAGTCACGCGTCTGTCTGCAACACCACGATGGTCGGATTCGAGTCTGGAGACACCGTGGAGAGAGGATGCTGAACAGCTGCGTTATGCACCGCCACACTGGTCCTGCACCGGGTATTATGGTATGGGTGGTATTGGATATCACTCTCGCACTCCTCTAGTATGCATTGTTCAGTGCTTTAAACAGCAAGCGCTACATCTCCGAGGTGTTGGAGCCCGTTGTCCTTCCTTACCTTCAGGGCTTGGCCACAGCCCTATTTCAATAGGATAATACGTGACCACACATGACACGCATTTTCCAAAGGTTCTTCGTAAATCACACCAGATTGAATTGCTTCCCTGGCCGGCTCGCTCTCCGGATCTTTCGCCGATAGAAAACATGTGGTCCATGGTTGCTCAACGATTGACCCAGATTACACCCCTAGCTGCCACACCAGATCAACTTTGGCAACGTGTGGAAGCTGCTTTGTCTGCTGTACCCCAACAACACATCCAAAGTCTCTTTGAATCAATGCCGAGGCGTGTGGCAGCGGTGATCTCAAACAATGGCGGCTGCTCTGGCTACTGATTCTGGCAGGAACCACACTTAACAGACGTCTATAAATTTAATCATTTGATACTTGGTCAACATGTTATCTACAAAATAAATTTTGTTGTGCTATCTGTTGTCTTTCTTGGTGTTGCATTTACGGTGGCCAGCAGTGTATATTCTTTTAATATAGGACTTTTAACCTCTTTTTAATATTTATACTGTATATAATAAGTACTTTTTTAAAAATACTACTTTTAGTACTTTTTTTAGTGTATATTCTTTTAATATAGGACTTTTAACCTCTGTTTAATATTTATACTGCATATAATAAGTACTTTTTTAAAAATACTTTAGAATAATTTTATACATATGAAGAATAGTTTCAAACATAAATGTGTTAGAAAAAAAATTTCTCTTCCAGTATTTTTGGAGTTTTTTTAATACCCTCTTGATATTTCGAAGTTTTTCATTGGTCCTTTCCTATGGTTATATTTAAAAAAATGTCGTATTACAAGACTAACTTATCGGAATAGGAAGTAACGGAGATCTTAAAGTAAAGTTTAGAAATGGATGTCAGCAATTTTGTCTTTAAAGAGACATACCTATTATTTATTTAGAGTTATAGAGTATTGCAGAAAGTTTTAAATTGCTTTTCCTAGAGAGGAGTTTCAACGCAGTTGTCGACCGGACACTACTAACTGAGGAAATATAAGGTAAAACCTGACAAGATTGATGACAAATGTTGAAAACTAGTTATTGAAGCACCAGATTTATCCCTATCATTATAAAAATTTGTTTTCAATCAGTTATTTTATGTATCACTTTAATTTTAAATTAATTAACACATGCTAATTAATTTAAAATTTAAGTTGATAATTAATTTATTAACAAATTTACAATATTATGTATACAGGGGTTTACCCCAAACCGAAAAAGAAGCAAGGGGTCTATGAGACAAAAAAGTTTGGGAACCTCTGTGTTAGAGAATGTAAACATCGCCAACAATATTTTGTAACTTATAAATTATAATAGTAATAAAGAATCAGAAAAAAGTAAATTAACATCTTATTTATTAAAATCACAAAAAAAGTGTAAATCTCTATTCAGTCTGTCGTACTATTACGAATTTTTGAAATGTGATCTTAAAAAACATAACTCTTGATTTCTACTGCTATTAAGCCTGACTTATAATTTTGTGCAAAAATTACCAGTTGTTGAAAACGCTCTTTCGGCATCACGCTAGTTGGTGGTACTGTTAGCAAAAAATACGCGATGTACTTTTTCCAAATATTTTACCTCTAAATTCCTCATCTTCAAATGAATTGATTTCTCGTCGGATTATTTTGGATATAGCTAATTTCAGTATTGTATTTTGGTTTGTTGAAATTTTTTTAGTTATCACTAATTCTAACTTTTGTTCAAGAGACAATTCCTTTTCACTATCGACATTAGTGTCATCATCTCCAGAAATGAACATGCAGTCGAGTTGTATGTTCGAAAAGTTCTTGGTCGAGTGTGAAAATTATCCTCTAGTGAAAAACGAAAGAATATAATACTTTTATAAATATCTAAGAGTGACCAAACCCTTTCAATTTTCCAGATTCGTGTATTGAGAGATTATAACTCATTCAATAAATGCAAAACAAAAGTAATACTCACACACATATATATAAAACAAAAAACATCGGTACAAGTAATCAATAAAATTCATTTCATTATAAAAATACTGGGTAATTTCATAATTTCGTAATTTCCATAATTCCTTCAAAGGTTTCGAAGCACTATAGTAAAAAGACTATAACAAATACAACGAAAAAGAACTTATGAAAATATTCACAAACATTTTAATTTTTACTTACATATTTTATAGGTTTTGTAGTTGGGAACACACAAGCGCTCTTTTTGTTTTCTATTTATCACAGCATGTATCATTGCGAAAGTCTAGTTCCTCTGCAACACTCTATTCAACATGATTTTATTAATCTCATTGATAGCAGGTATTATACTTTCATGCTGTTCTGCTACATCATGCTGAAAAAAGGGTGTAAAAAGTTGGTTTTACAGTAGAACGTTGTTTATCCGAACGTTTATTATCCGGAGCGTCAAATATCCGAACCAAAGTCCAGATCCGTTTTCGAACAGTGCCACACTAAACAGTTTTTTCCCGTGAGGCCAAAAGTGACAGGAAAATCTAAGATGAGGGATATTTGGGTATTTCAGTTGTGTGATTTGGTAAACATCTGTGCGGGATATTAGGTCAGTTTGTTTCCAAGTAAAGGGGTGTATACTTGCTGTTTTGTTGAGTTTTGTTGATGTAGAAACCAGGATGGCATGCGATGCAGAAGACTGGATTTCAAATGCTAAATGATGACGAGATTTTGACTTCCGTGCAAGAAAAATCCGACCCTGTCGACGATGAAACGGGATAAAGACGAGGACAACAACAGCAATAACGAAAGTAACAAGGATCCATCAAATGCTAATGCGTTTTCTGCCATGTGTTTTAAGACAGCCATGGAGTGGTACAAAGAACAATCGGAGTGCTGTTCTATTCAACTATTGCTGCTCAAGAGAATCAGAGACCTTGTATTGAAAAAACGAATGTGTACAATGGTACAGCGAAAAATAAGTGATTATTTTCCACAATAAAGGTTGTGCCACATTTTGCACCTATTTTGCTTTTTCTTCAAGCACGTTTCCCGCATGTGATGATTTTCAATATTCGTATGGTGTCTGGTTTCATATACTGCATGGATCACATTCGATTTTCGGTTATCCGAACAATCGCGTATCCGAACAATTTCCGGTCTCAATTGATTCGGATAAACGACGTTCTACTGTATGTAAAAGACCAAGTTTTCGGATAACACGGATAGTCAATAACGCTGATAGTACCATGTTGAGTAGATTGTGACAGGAACTGGACTATCGCATTGCTGTAGGCCTTGTGACCAACGGTTCAAATATGGAACACCTGTAAAATATGTAAATAAATCTTGAATTGTTTCCGTATTCTCTCATATGTTCTTTTTTATGTATTCGACTTAGCTTCTTTTTTTTTACTACAGTGCTCCGAAGTCATGGAGGGATATTGACATTCATCACCCATCACAGCTCGACAAATTTAGTTGCCGAAATGACTTCCCTGCAAACTAATGAATTGCTGTATCTTTTGCTTTTGCCTAAAAATTGCTTTCTGTTATTTAACAGCTACCCTTACAAGTTTTTTTGAAAAAAATTGCAAAAAAATCATCACATTTATTTTATTTTATTATTAAATACAAGAAATGAAACAAAACGAAATATGTAGGTTTTAAGTTGAATTTTTAATTTTTTTTATAGGTGTATAAGCATTTAGTTTTAACATAAGTTTACTATTCCGAGTTATCTCGGGCAAATGGAAAAAAGTCCAATATTAGTCTTTGCATGATAGTTTTTGAAAGAAGGGACAACACAAAGTGATCGCTGACATTCTGTTACACGGGTATATGGTCTCTTTTCTTACTAGCTTATCTCTAGAATCTCTTTTACGGGAACATAGAGTACACTGTCTTAATAAGGGTATACAATCGTCTATAATAAGGGTACATACAAAAGAATCACTTGCACTATTTTCAGTGTTCACCTCTTCAATAACTATTTGAAAAATCATCGCTTTCGCTATTTTGCATCATTACCATTATTTTACTTTTTTTGTCAACGCAACTTCTTTATACTCTAATAATCCACAAGCCAACGTGTGCTATATAATAGGGAAAACACGTGACCAGTCCCTCTAAAAGAACCGGGATACCAACAATCCTTGGCAAACTACCAATCAAAGCTCAATATTTCCTTTCATTTCCTCCATTCTGCTTTTCCCGAGTTTTCTCGGGATAATAATTAACTGCAATATATGCAAACCCGAGATAACTCGGGATAATCAGGCAAGCGGCTAAAGTTTAAGGTTTCAAGAGTAAAACTTATAATTTAGTTTTAAAAATTTATTGAGAAAATAAAAATGACACCGTTTTGAGAACTTCACTGCGCTCAAAGAAGAGATACTAATAACATGCGCATTTTGATACAGACATATTAAGAATCTCATGTTCAGTATGCATAAAATTATCTTTGTAAATAATACGAAGAGGTGTATATTCTTTAGCACTGCAATAAATGTTGTCTGCGATACCAGGATACTTATGAGTATTTTTAAATTTATATAGAAGTAACATCTTCACTTGAGTATGACATGTTTCCGCTAAGTCTAACCTATTTATACAGGATCCTTTGCAAACATTGGCATAATATCCGTCTGGGTAAGTAATCCATTTGTCCCATCCAAAATCTTTGAAATAAACATAAACTTGCTTTCGGCAACAGGAAGAACTATTCTCACCACAGTCCATTTCAGTAGATCTCTTTGACCTGATGTTTTGTTCATCAGAATTCACTAAAACTACCAAAAACGGATTTTTATTTCCTCCGATTTCTAGAGGTATATCTGAACTCGAATGTACTTCCAAATCTAAAACATTTGCTGAAATTTTATCAATCAAGTAAGTCACGTCCAGTCTTGTCCAATCCTCACGTTTTGTTTGATTAAATACATAGAGGGTTTCTTCTTGTAATGTCTCCCGAAGAGGATGGTCAATTATTTGAGAAATTGTATACTCTGTTACCCCTTCTTTTTTATGCAGCCACAGTTCTGCTACATATTTGTTGTTCTTTACATATTGTGGTATGGGAATCTTGAATCTCAAGTACTTTGGTTTATTCCAGTTATAGCTGGAATTTTTTTTAGAAACTGCAAAGGTAAAAGAAATGAGTGTTTATGGGAATGAATATATGAGAAATGAAATACATGTAAATATTTAAAAAAAATAATGATACATAAATAATGTAAAAAAATTGAATTCAAAAATTAATTTGCAATAAATCTAAATCATTTTATACCAAGAGTATCAAAAAGTAATCTTACCTATTGACCAGGAGTAAGCAAACGAAATTACTATATTGCTCATAAAAAATAATTTATCACAAATATATTACTTAAAACAGTATCCTTTTTTTAAAAAAAAATTTTGGAGACAATAACAGTAAAAATAATTTATGTTTTATATTCAGACTATATTATTAAGTTAATTTTGAAAGTAAAAAGTCAGTTTAACCAGCCATTATTTTACATTCAAAACAATTGCAATTTTTTCAAACTTTTATAAAATGCTCACTTTCAGAAAAAAATTTTAATGATTTTAAGTTATTTATGTTTCATAGATTATTGCAAAAAAGTTAGTATGGATTTGAAAATATATTCCCTTGTTGATTTTAAAAATTCTTTTTCATGCTAAACCTGGAAAAAATACGAATTCTTTTTTAAGTATTAACTTTAGCATCTTTAAAAAAAACAACTAGAAAACTCAGTCATACTAACCATCATAAAAACCATACTAACTTTTATAAAACATACATTTGGGAGTATATACAAAACATTTCAAGGATCTATTTTGAACAGAAAAAAACGCCTTATATAGGGATTAAAAAACCCTTATATCTTCAAAATTAAAAATCTGAGAAAAACGCATTTAAAGTTTGTAAAGGCATCAAACAAAAACTTACAATGACCGTAAAGCTCTAATTTTTAGTATGTTATTTTCCAATGTATGTTTCTACATTTTAAACACTATTTCAATTTAATATGATTGAAAATATTTTTTTTAATTCACAATATATTTTTGCATGATATTGATAGCATTTGTTACAACGGCAGTTTATTCAACCTAATCTTAACCTAATATTTTCACAAAAGTTTTGAAACACAAAGCATTTATGTACAAAATAATAATGATAGTAACTTAAGCTAAAAATAACTCGGTTTGTTCATAAAATTAATTCTTTTCGGTTTTAAATCGGGGCAGTTTAGAAGGTATCAGTTCTTGTTGGACGACCTTAAAATACTAAAATATAGTACTACAATATGTTTACTGTAATGTAGTTTTTTTTTTTTGGTACATCAGAAATATTCAGTTTTATCTGTAGTACTTGAATTCAGAATATTTGTTTTCGGAAGTCTAATTGCAGTATGAGCTGGTGGAAGCGGTAGCCTACTGGCCAAGGTGACAGACTCGTGGCAGGCATGTCATGTGTTCGAGACTAGTGCCGCCGTATAAGGGTGCGATGCACGTTAAATCTGTCAAGAGATCAAATATCTTCCGGTTGGTATCGTAGTTAGGAGAGCGGGTTGTTAGTTCAAGTGTCGTCTCAAAATTACCAGGTCCGTCTCCGAAAGCCCTCGTGTAGCTGAACAGTGCGACGTTAACATTCACTCACTCACTGCAATATCAGCTGAGGACAGAATTTTAGATATTCAGTAGTATTCCATCTCTTCTCGAAAAATTGTTTCTCAAAGCAACCTGAGAATGTTTTGGCCGTGGCATTTCCTCAACAGGAAAAATTAATGATAAAGCTTCTAAGTATTATATAAACTATTTTTTAAAGTAAAAAAATTGAACTTGAAAGCAATGTTAATAAAGAAATTATGAGAACTCAAAAAAACTTAAAACATAATCAAGCAAAAATAATTTTAGTAACAAAAATCGGAATAAAAAATATTTCAAACTAAAATAATTGATTGTACACAATTTTTTTTTAAAGTTAATTCATTTTAAGAGTGGAAAAATGCTTTAAAATGAAGCCGAAACCAAAACCAAAGCTTGTAAAACTTAAAATATATTAAAAACTAATTTGTTATCAGGTCTGAAAGTTTGGAGGCAAACTTCTACAAGAAAATGCAAGAAAAAAAATTTGGTAATTCTGAAATTTGTAGGGTATTGTGTAGTCTTAATAATATCAGCTACGCGTTATATGTAGGAAATATGAATATACACTGAGAGGCCAAATTATTATGTCCACTTTCTATTTAAAAGGAGATTGGCCATAGCTTCCCATTTTTGCTGCTAGAAGTCGTGAAAGCTATTTAAAGGGAATGCAGGAATAGTGAAACATGAATTGCACTGGATTGCTTACGAAGAAGTGGGAGGGGGAGGGATTGAGTTTGAATATGGGATGATTACAGGTGTTAGAAGCATCGAAACCGGTATCAGAACAAAAGGGCTGCACTTTGAAATTTTCAAGAGCAGAAATTATAAATGTGTACCAAGAATGGATTATCAAGCAAAAAACCGGTTCTCAAAGTTAGGCTTTTGTTGTCGGCTGACTGAACAGCAGATGGCTGGAAACGGTTCGTGTGGTCTGATGAATCATGTAGATGGTAAAGTGCGGGATATGGAGGAAACAGAACGAAAGCAGGGATCACCTGCGTTACCACAACTCTTCAAACTGAAGGAGGCAATATTATTATTTGGGGAATGTTTTCTTGGCATTGTATGGGTCCTTTGATTCGTGTGGAAATCCGTCTGAATCCCAAGGGTACTTAAATGTTATCGCAGATCCTTATGTTAGGATAATGATATGTCCTGCCTGATATGGACACTTTCAACAGGACAATGCTCACTGTTATACAACTAGAATTGTTTGCAAATGGTTCAAACAGCCTGCCAGACAGTTTACCTTGCTAAGTTGCCGTGCACAGTCACCAGATTTCAATCCAATTGAGAATATGTAGGATGAGATCAAGGAGCATCAGGCAACTAAATACAATACCATCCAATCTGAAGATATTGGAAAGTGCAATTCAACTAATATGTTTTCATGCCACTTACCACATCTCATATAGTCCATTCCAAGAAGAATTAATACAATATTAGGAACAAAAGGTGGTCCAATATTGTATTGAAGGGATGGTTAAAATAATTTGGCCATTCACAGTGTATATTTTATATAATCTTTAATGGTCTTCTTGAGAGGCTAAAATGATTTGAACATTAAAAATACAAAATATCAGACAGAGGCGTTAACTGACAGAGGCTGGTATTATAAAAACTGCTGACTGAGGACAGCTTTTTAATTTACACAAAAGGGTGGTGTTTAACTAATTTTAGGCTAGTAAACATTCTGTTCACACTACTGTGCGAAATCTTGGGAAATATAACGGATAATAGCTCTAAATCCATTATTAATATAAGGGTCACTCTTAACTAAAGATGTATAAATCATGCACCAATTGTGAAGAACAATATACAAGTTATTGCCATGTTCAATTATCTAAATGCACATTCAAAACTTGAAAAATGAAGTCCGGATTGTAGCAGTACCAGTACAAACTTAAAAATATTTTTACTAAAAAAATCATGAACTAAAAAGTAGGATGTAAACATTAAACTTAAACCTTTAAATTATTTAATTGCTTATCTTTTATGCATAATTTATACTCTCAGCTTACTATAAACTTTAAACTCACAAATTACACTCTGCATTAATTGAAATTATTTCATCTTATAATCTCATAATTGAAAAAAAAAAAGATTTTTTTTTTTAGTTTTAACAGAGAAAATAGCAAAACATCTAAAAAAGAATATGATGAACACTTAAATACTTGTATTAAACAAAATATATACATTACATTAAATAATATGATATTGCGTATTCACAACAAGCACAAGACGAATTCTTACTGTACAGAAAAAAACGCTTCCGATTATAAGACTAAATTTCTTAAATCAATAGTAGAACAATAATGAATAAATTCTTATTGGTATGTGAATTGAATCTGATGTTTTGTAAAAATATGATGTATTAATTACACTTTCTAGGGAAAAAATAGCGAAACTAATTTTAAAATTGGTAATTTTAAATAAATGGGGGGAAAAATTTGAGGGCCAAACATTTTTTTTATTATTATTTTTAATTAAATCACAACAAAATCATATACAAGGTCTGTTCAAAAAAATATCCGACTTTAAATTTTAACGCACACCGTAAGTGACGCCCCTGTGCCACAATGGCAGTTTAATGCGCATACTTTATTTTTTCCCTTCGTTCCAGGATACCAGTCGTTTCCTGCAAGCAGTCGAGTAAGGTGCTGTGATATGTGTTTTCGTCGGGTTTTCATATCTCTTCAGATGACTGAACGACTTGATCAGAGGTACTGCATCAAATTTTTTGTCAAACGCTTCGTGATTTTCTCAGTGAAACAATTCATAAGATTCAGCAAGTGTTTGGAGATGATGCTATGGGGATCACACAAGTTAAAGAGAGGTTTAACTGG
Source organism: Trichonephila clavata (assembly GCA_019973975.1). NCBI lineage: Eukaryota > Metazoa > Arthropoda > Arachnida > Araneae > Nephilidae > Trichonephila > Trichonephila clavata. The sequence goes on along the minus strand of BMAO01014023.1, from coordinate 38,780 downwards.
AGTAGCGTTAGTGATAAAACTTGAATTTCTATTCTTAATAAATTAAAACAAGTCTCAGCCTCTTGTGATGTGCACTTTCAGTGGATCTCCTCGCATGTAGGTATATGGGGTAATGATGAGGCGGATGCCTTGGCGAAGGAGGGCGCCAGAGCGGCTCTGCTTACATCTAATTGCCTGACTTATCTTGAGCTGTACTCTGCCAGAAAACATATTGTGAAAAAAACTTGACTCGTTCCGCCGGTTCATATTTGGTATCGAGCTTATTCTCCTGGAGGATCCCTTGCTATGAATTGCGACAGATGCACCCAGACGGCAATTTCCAGATTTCTTAGTGGACATTTAAGAAGCCTTTCCTTCCAGGGTGGCCATAAAACCAATCCAATTTGTCCAAAATGTAACATCGAGCAGGCTTCCCCGACTCATATTCTGGGATGCCTGGGTTTGTCCTACGACAACTTACTAGGTCTTCCTATGCTTGTACATGACTTTTTGTGGGTGAATAAATTCATAGATGTCGTCTAGCAGAAGCTAGACAAGGAGATATGCAACAACAACAAAGAGAGGTTTAACAGATTCAAAAGAGGGGGTTGCACATCGATAAAGTGACTAGCGTTCTGAGAGGCCATAAAACGCTCGATAGGCAGCTGTTGTTGAAAAGAAGGAAAATCTGATAATGAAAGATCGTCGTTTAACCGTACGAGAGACTGCTGAACAATTTGAGATCACTACTCGAAATACAATTTTGCGCAATCACACACAGAGTGGCTGCAAAATTATTTTCAAGCTTCTGTAGGTTGCATATGACCTACTGGACACTAGCAACGCTGAAGCTGGCTTCATACGACTTCTAGCTGTTCCCGAAAATTGAAAATGCCACTGAAAGTATCCCGTTTTCAAAGTAGAGAGGAGATCAGGCAGAACGGGCGACGACGGAGTTTAACACCGTTCCAAAAGAAGATTTCCAGAAGTGTTTTCGGCAGTGGAAGAAATGCTTTCCTAAGAGTGTGTGAAGGCACAAGGGGCTAACTTTGATTTTAATTAGGATCCTAGCTAATTTTAATTAGGATCTCGTAAATTAACTAAGAAATTCTTTCTTGCCAAAGGTCGCGTACCCTTTTTTAACAGACCTTGTATATTGTATATAGAAATAAACTAACAAATAACCATTCGTATTTCAAATATTTTAATAAATTTTAAAGAGAAATGCATTTATACTAAAGAATAAAAAATTCAGATTTTTTAAAAAAAGGTGACTTTTAGTGAATTTTGTATTTATATTTTTAAGAAATATATGAGTATTAAACAGTTAAGAAATAGAGAGATAAATTTGACGTAAAACTTTTCCTGATTTGCATAATTGCTTTTAAATCTTAAGTTTTTATTTAAAAAAAGAATTTTTTGTAATAATACTTCAGCAAAACAATGTGCAATCCGCTTAGTTAAATATATAAATATTAATAATATTTAAAAAAATAAATTATAATTCTTTACAAACACATTGTATCAAAATTTATTGAAAGCTATTATATTAATTTTAAAGAATATTTATAAAAATAAAAATTATTTTTTACTTTTTTTTTTTTTTTTTTTTTTTTTTTTTTTTTTTTTTTTTTTTTTTTTTTTTTTTTTTTTTTTTTAATATACTTAGCAAAAGTAATCCGCTTAGTTAAATATATAAAATATTTCAAGTAATATTCTTAACACAAAAATAAAGGCTTATAACTTCTTTACAAACACATTGTTAATTTGGATGGAAAGCTTCTATATATATTTAAGTACATTTTTAACTAAAGTTTTAATTATATGAAAAAATTAAAATACTTAAAGTTTCTTTTTGAGAAAATACTAATCACTTAAAAAATTATTCAAAATTCACACTAATCAATTTAATTTGACTTATTATTTTTCCTATTTTCAAACACCAAAATAGAATTCCATAAGGGGACAGAATTAAAAACACAAAAAGATATATCAAAATATATTTACCTATTTCAGACTTTAAAAGCTTACTCTTCCAATTTTTGTACCCAGTGTAGTCGTCAGGAAATTTACGAGCACGATTATACCACGAATTACTGCTAGCATCAAAGCTTTGTAAAAAAGGAACAGGATGATGGGATTGAGGTGGCTCTGTAAGATTCAAGCTCTTCAAAATACGACCGTTGATTTCCTCTATGAAAGCTTTTTTCAAATATTCCTCCTCGTGGGTCTGCTCTTTTCCCTTCGTACACAAAGATAAATCATCGATAACATTGGCATTTTTACTAGTGATTAATTTTCCATCATCCAACGAAACAGTAGGCATCTCAGCCATCCCACCGACTATAGCATACAAAAGAAATAAGATTACGACTTTCATTATTTCTTAAATTAAAACAATGTTGTGAAGAATAATCGTTATTTTATATTCAAACTACACTTAAGACTTTTTCATGAAAAACTAGAGTGCTTATACTAATAAATCTTAAGCTTTGATGAACCAATAAAAGCACTTTTTCACTGTATATTTTCAGAAACGTATTATAGTTATCAATAATCAGGCAGTAATTTATTTTTGACACAGTTGAATTATTGGATTTTATGTCGATCTTTCCACTTGAAGTATTCAGTATTTCATCAAATCAGGCGTTTTAATAGAAGTTTTCAGAAATCTTCTTATTACCAAAATTATGATATGTTTGCTGCGTTAGAAATACGGAATTATAGAAAGTCATATAAAAAAGTACTTCTTACCCATTTTAAATAACATCACCTAGATAAATAAAGAGTTATTAATTGGTCACACATGATTGTGCCGTAGTTTCTAGTGGCTAAAATTATCTTCGTCCCAATCTTTACGCTTGTTCATTGGCTCCCACTTCTTGTTCATTCCCACTCCCTCACCAAAATTGGAGCCAATCGATACTCCCAAATAAAAGTTCTATGTAATATTTTTACTTGTAGCTTTTCGCACGTGGTTATTTTTATCTAAAAATACCTGCGTTTCCTTTAACTTTATCTTGTCAAATAATTGTGATTTCAGCATTTGATTAAAAATTTAGAATTTTTCGTTATTATATATCGGAATTATGGCAATAGTTTAAATTTCATGTCTTCCGCTTTCATGAGGAAATTTCGAAGCTTTAATTGGTTAACACCAATCATATTTAAGTGGAATCAACACGAGGAGTTTTGGCGATAAAGTAGTAATTTTTCAACACAATGAAATAAAGCGTTGGTAGTGTACCTAAGCTGCCACCACAAACTCTCAACCAGCATACTAAAGTAAGGGCTTCGTACCACAACAGATTTAACGCTACACAGTACCCTTTTTTAAGAACAAAATTTTGGAGACAGTAAATGTAAAAATAATTTATATATTTTATATTCTTATTATATTATTAAATTGATTCGAAAAATAAAAAGTCAATCTGACAAGCTCTTACTTCATAATTTTAAAAAACTGAAAATTTTGAAGTTTTTAAATATTTATAAAATTTTAAACTTTTAAATTTTGCTAATTATTTTAAGTTTATATTTCTTAGATAACTAGGAATAAGAGTTTGTATGGAAGTGAAAATCTGTTTCCTTGTTTAATTTTGATAAATTTTTTTATAGCTAAACCTGGAAAACACACGAAGTATTTTTAAGTATTAACTTAAGAATTTTTCAAAAAATAACTTAAACTTCTAGACTTATAGAGCATATATTTGGGAGCATGTACAAATACTCTATCTTGAACAAAAAAAAGTCTTGGGGATAAAAAACACTGAAATCATCAAAATTAAATGTTTGGGAAAACACATTTAAAGTGTGTTATAAAATAAAATCTAATATTCCCCGTAAAACTGTGATTTTTTAATATGCTATTTTCCACCTTATGTTCTAATTCAAAAAACTATACTTTAATTAATTATGACTGAAAACATGTTTTTAAAATTCAAAATATGCTTTTGCGTAATATTAAAGCTTTTGTTACGACGACAGATTATTCAGCCTAACTTTTCATAATGTTTTCACAAAAAATTTAGACTCAAAACATTTATACAACAAATAATAATTATACAGGTTTAAACTAGAAATCTTCAAATTTGTAAATAGTATCTAATTTTTTTCTCCATTTTAAATCAGGACGGTTAAGCAAGTTTAAGTTTTTGTGACTTTAAATTACTGTAATGTAGTACTACAATAAATTTACTCTAATGTAGTTTAGTACATCATGGAAATATTCAGTTCTTTCTGCAATATTTGTATTCAGGACATTTATGTTCTGAAGTCTCATTGTAGTATCAGCTGAGGGCTGAATTTTTGATTTATTATTTTCAGTCGTGTTCCATCTCTTCCAAATATTGTTTCTCATGGCAACCTGAGTACATTTTGATCGTGGAATTTTCTCATCAGAAAAAAATTAATGAAAGCAAAACAAAAAGCTTCTAAGTTGTATAAATTATGTGTACAAATAAATATTGGAATTGAAATCAATCTTAATTAAGTAACTCTGAGTGAACTCAAAAAATTCATTACATTAGCAAACAAAAACGATTTTAGTAATGAAAATTGCAGTTAATAGCCATTGCACACTTAAAAAATGGATTGTGTTCAAAAATATTTTTTATTAATTCAATTCGAAAATGCAAAAAAAAAGCTTTAAAATGAATCCTAAACCAAAATGCAGACTCAAAAAACTTCAAATATTTTAAAGAATAATTGTTTTTCAGATCTGAAATTTTAGAGCAAGCTATCCAAATGTAATGGACCATAGAAAAATGCAAAAAAAATCTCAATATTTTTAGGGTACTGTTATGCTTTTATGTCCATAAACTGCTCTAAATAGTGGGTCTTCAGTGGGCACCAAGAATCGAGCCCGCGATTCTATAGAGACTGTGAACTCTTGCGACTGTGAACTAGGCCGTTATGTAGTGCGAATATCTCTGTGGCTATAACGATCCAAAAATTGTGACCAACCCGAATAATGCAAAACTTTTATTGCATTTCAACACTTTGGTTAAACTTAATTTTATAATTGAGAAAAAAATGCTTAGTCATACTTTTCAATTTATACAAAAAATTTTAAATAAATCTCCAGATTTTTTAAACCACACATTCATTTTTTCTTAATTTCTTCTACTCCATTTACGGTTGATAGGATGCCAGCAAATTTTCAAATTGAATACTTGAAACTATAATCTGACATACGAATAAAGAAAAAATTGGTCACGTCTTTTTTGCATAAATCATTACCAGCCACAAGTAAACATCCCTCACTTTTCAGTCATGAATTATTCATAGCATCATTGCTTAGAAGTATATACATTTAAAAATATGTTTTTCAAGTGTGGGTACACTAAGAAATATAACCACGTCAATCGAACTGTGTATTGAAACATTAATTTCTCAATTCACCATAAAATACCACACCAATGTTATGGTATTTAGTTGTCTATCTTATCTTAAGTAAGACATTTTTTTTATAACATTTTATGCATAAAATATCATTACAAATTTATAAAACAATGTCAAAGTAGTTCAAAATTGATAAATCAATATAATAAAAAATATAATTAAAAAATAAGCAAATGAAGTTTAAACTGCTGAAAACTTTTAACTATACATTATACACCTGTCTTGCCCAACAGTTATCATTGGTGTTAGGTATGTTATATATTACCCACGAAATAAATCTATTTCCAATGTGGTTCAAGGAGGGTAGAAATTGTAATGATTTTTTTCAAATATTTCACTCAGGATTCCGTACTTGGAAGTCTAATTCAAGCTCGAGATATGAGATGTCGAAAGCGGTCTGCTATCTCCTTTTTTCCCAGCATCCCAAGGGGTAAGACGCACTATATGGCCTCTTTCTTTAAAGCCAGTGATAGATAAGGCTGTGTCAGGTGCAAAATCCTTTTGAATACGCGCGTATCCCTGCTACACGTATGTGGAAAAGATGGTCCACATTTGAGAGGAGGTAATGCCGTACGTTACGTCGCAGTGGCGTGGTGATTCATGACCCTTCCGTTCGAGTTTCGTCATGTGGCACCAGAATGGGCTTAAATCAGACGAGACCTTGTCCTGGAAGAATGAATGGTATTTGCTACTGAAGGTGCAATATGCATTTTCATTCCAATCAGGAATAGAAGGAAATTGAAGAGGAGCGAGACAGTCCTACCCAGAAGGTTTAAAGAAACGTATTGGAAGGTAAGGAGGAGGCCAGAGATAGACCAGCGACAAAGGAGCGGAAAAGTAAAAGCGAACTTTTGCTTGCATATTTTTATGGATATTGGATGTTACGCGATTAGGTTTAAAGAACCTGTAACGAGTCTACTTACACTTCTACTAATTCTTTTGGGTAAAATACCATTTTTAACTGTGATTTCAGTTGAAAACCACTTTCCGTAGAGAGGACTCAGTTTTATGTAAATAAGAGCTTCTAGTGTTAAGTGCTAGCCAAGGAGTAAGTGGAAGGGTGGTTGAAAAATGAGATAGAAAAAATCATAATGTTAACGACCGGTGGTCGTAGAGTTAATTCAAGAAGGAACAATTAATCAAGTGTTGAAGCAAGAGCACTCTGGATAATAGATGAATGCTCTTATTTCTACAATAGTTAATTTAATAAATTGATTGCTTCTCTGGTTTAGTGATTTAAGTGCATTATCAATTAAGTTGATTAAGTCTATTAAGTGATATAGGCAATAAAATTGTTTAAATTGAAAAATGGCTGATCTTTACTCGAACCCTCCAACACCCTCGGTCGAAGGACTGCGACAAACCTACACGACAACAATACAACAAAGTACTCGATAGGTTGATGCGTAATGTCAAAGACGCCTTAACATACGATTAAAAATTGTACATAAAAGAAAATAATTTTTCTAAAGTGTGGGATCCATCTAGCTACTTAGAAATTTTGTTAAACCTGAGGTCACTATATCATAAGGTTTTAATTAATAGACACCAAAAAGTAATCACAAATACGCAACTAATTGCTTGTTTATCCCTTAGCTCAATGTATGAGCTCTCATACAAGTATCTTCCGTTGTTTCTTTGAAAAAATACCAGATATTCCTGCAGATATGATAATCAAAAAGGAGGCATCGAAAGAATTTCCTGTTTTCAAATAGTTTGAACTGTGATTGATAAGATTGCAGATGATTCGATAATTTATGCAACAATAGAACTATTGCCTTTAATCTGTCTTTTTACTGATCTATTTTTATCTAAGTTTTTTATATCTCTTTACATGACCTACTACGCTGAACTTGAATTTTATTCCTGCAAGTTTATCTCGAGACGTTAAATTCATTAAATAACTGTTTCAAGAGAACTGCTTCTATGTCACATAAAATCAAACTTATAAGCAGGTAAACTAACCAGACCAACAGAATTCAGAGTAATTACTATATAATTGTTGATTTCCGATAAGTATTGATACATTTATATTGCTTTTAGAAGACATAATTGCAACTATTCTGATAATTTTCTTAGAATATAATGATAACTTCCAGCGTTTTTACAAAAATGCACCATTTAATCACATTAAAATAAATATTTTTGCACATATATTGATGTTTTGTGCATTTCGAAAGGTTTTAAATATTTTTAAAGTTATGATTGTTTTCTGTGACTGAAGCTTTCTGAATTTAAAAATCCTGACTAAAGATCATACAGGTGAAACATTAAAACAAAATTCGATTAATTCACGAAATCATATAAACATCTATCCTGTTTTCTAAATATGTTTTCCCTATAAGGATATGCTCAATTATTTAAAAAATACTTCCGTCTAATTACGAACGTGTCTTCAAGCATAATTTTTTATTTGAAAAATCGACAAAGATTTTTATAAATATAAACCTTTTTTTTTTCGTAATATAACCCGTCATGTATAATTTAAAGCTTGTAGATACACATTATGGTCATGACATCTAAGCCTAATTACGGCTGCCTACACTTTATGTAAATCAATGGTATCTAATATCAGAACACCATTTTTCTAAATACAAAAATACTGCAATATTTCTACAATATTCCAATGATAAATTGCTTAAATTAAAATTTTGTAAGTTAGATAGATTTCAATGGACAACTAATTTTATTGTATTTTAATAATGTATGATCGTGTATCCATTTTTTGTTCATAACTTCAAAAAAGGTGCGTTTATAAAATATAGTTTTTTATTCTAATTTCTTCCTTTTGAATGCTTTATTTTAAATTATTCAGTTTAGCAATTACATATTTAGGAAGAGAGAGAGAGAGAAGAATTCAAGGAAATCAAACCATCCCATTAGCAGTTACTAATATTTGCTCCAATTCATTTACATATTTCTTTTCCCCATTTTGAACTAAATATTTTATATATAAATAACTAGTTTCAATTAATGAATTCCAAATTCATATCTCTGATTCTTATATTTCTTCTAAAAAATAGATTGTGACTAAATTTCTTCCGTATATCTATAAAAACTGGTAGCTTTAAATCTTTGAAGTTTCTCCGACATTGAAAAATAACAAATCCTCTACTACTTCAAATTTTCTTTTCAGTTTCGGAAAAACGCCTTTATTAATATTTTTTTTTCATTTTTGATATGTTCTTTTTGGGTTAGCGTATTTTCAAAATTTTAGAAGAATAGTTCCCAAAAAAATAAATTACTTGTTCTTACATATTACTTGATCTACTTATTACGCATGGGTTCATTTACAATATTCCTCGAGTTTTTTCTGCTGGGATTTTAATATACAATCAAATTTATTTCTTCATAAGCATTGCGTGAATTGGTGTTTCAAAAATAGATGTGTGAAACCGTTATAATCTAACTTTCTATGTCTTCAATCGAGCAAAGTTTTGAGGAATTTGTCAGAAAAACAAGCTCAACAATCACATTAAATAAAATATTATGTTGCATTAAACATATATTGTTTTTTGTTCTTATATGATATTTATGAAATTAATATAAAATATTATTACACTACAATAAAATAAATATTTTTGGAAGTACAAAAACCTTATAGATACACAAAATATGGTGTATTGCTAGAAACTATTTCTGAAATAAGATTATTACAAAAATTTAAGGGGTAATGTAACGTTTTTTGTATGAAAAAGGTGAGGTACAAATAAAAAAAAAGGATTTTAGGTTACTGCATTAAGGTCTGCCATTCCATAAAAATCTTTGTTTTCGGAAGTATATCTTATTACTAATCATAAATCCATACAAAGTATATACTGGATATAAAAGGACTATGGCAGAAAAGATTTTCCTGAAAAAATAAAACTACTTTTCATGAAAATTTTTCTTAAACTTCTAATTTTCTAAGAAAATTTCTAAATTTCTTCTAATTTTTTTGTGAGAAATCTCAATGAAGTAAAATTTTCCTAAATATATAAATGATTATCAAGCACTTTGTATGCTTTATTATAATTAAATTGACGCGTATAATCTACCTGGTTTTAATTACTAATTTTTTGAAGTAATCCACATATTTTTATTGTTCAAATTTGAAAAATTCTCTAATAATTGAACTATAGGAAACTTTTTCAAACAAAACATACCGGCACTTAATATGTACCTACTTATTCCACAACCGGTTAACGAAGTCTGGTTTTTACATACTTTTTCTTTCTGAATGCCTATTATCATAATTTTAGCAAAGATATATGAAATGAAGTAACTTTAAGGTAAGCATTCAACAAAAATATTCCTGTTGTTTGTAAATGATAATGCAGTTTGTATTTTAACCTTTAGTGTTATAAATCCTGTTCTCAACATAAACAAGTATTTATCCTTAAAAATATATATTAAGTTCTTATGCTCTTTTTCAAAACATTTCTTTCAGAACAATTATATCAGTCTAAGTATACTGACTCTTTTTTTCATTTTTATAATCTTATTATTTTTCCTTCTCTACATAAATTCACGTGTATTTTTCTCTCTGACGTATCAATAGACAGATATTTAATAGATGATAATCATTTTTAAAATGTTTATATTTGACTTCAGTAACTCGTTAAACTTAGTTTTCAAGAATTTTTTCTTTCATGTTAATAATTTCTTCTGAGAGAAAAGTTTTATGAATATTTTTTATGGTAAAACGTAATGCTAATATAATTCATACGGAGTTTACTTTTAAAGAACAAAATAATAAATAGCTGCCTTCGTTATGATTTTTGTAGTCTTTTCCTTAAAAGAACAAATAGTTCTTTCAATTTTTAAAAAATTTTAGGTAATTTATGGAAATTTTAATTCACAGCTATTTTTAATTGAAATTTTCTGTACAACAGTCCTTAAAGATGCTTATAACAAACTGATGCAATATATATTGGGTTGTTTATAAAGTTATTTTGCTTTTTTCCGACAGAATTTTACTGTAATTTTTCGCATTCAACTTCACGCTAGTCTCATAACCATTATATGTTTTGAGAGCTGATATAGCAAGGTCTGCTTGTGTAAAGTTTCAATTAATTCTACGCAGTAGTTTCTGGTTGGTGCTTTTTACTGGTCTGGTTACTTTTTTTTATTATCGAAAAGGTAAAGACGCTGTTTAATCAAGAAAATTAGCCGTTGTGTATGGAGAAGATGTATTGGTAGTACGCCAGTACCCAAACTAGTTTACAAATTTTTGATCCGGCAATATTGATGAAGCACCATGTTCTGGAGGGTCAGTTGAAGCTAATAAACACACAGTAAAGACATTAATTGGTTGAAACCGGGGAATAACAACTCTAGAGATCACCAAGAGGTTATATTTATCGAGCTCAACTGTTCATGACCACTTGAAAGGCATAGGTTTAACCTGAAAGCTCGAGACATAGGTTTTTCATGTTCTCACGGGAAGCAGTTTATGCCGTCCCGTTGATGTCCGTGATTTGCTTCTCTAACGTCAAGAAAATAATCCCGTTTTGAAGCTCAACATCACTGGGGACAAAAATGGGTTTTTTTGTAACAATGTCAAAAGCAAGAGATCATGGAGTAAAAAGATTAACTAGCTCGAAGTATTTCGAAAGCCAATATTCATTGAAAAAGGTGATGCTGTCTGTTAGGTGGGATTTGAAAGGGGGGAATCTGGCTTTTTCTTACCGGATAACACAACGATTACTGTCATCAGCTGGATAAATTGAATGGTTCACTTAGACAGAAAAGACCAAAATTGATCAGGAGAAAAGGTTCCACCAAGATAATGCTAGACATCTTAAAAGTCTGGTAAATTGTCAAAAGCTTTTACAGCTTGAATGGGATATACCGTCACGCACACAATATTCTACAGATCAAGCATTTTCTAATTATTTGTTACCGTCTCTTCAAAGATTTTAAACGATAAAAACTTTACTTCAAATAAGGGGGTCAAAGATCACCTAGGTCATTTTTTTACCTGTAACGAACAAAAATTTTATGAGCGATGAATCATGCTACTGCCAGAAAGATATTCGACCAGAATGGACAATGTATAATTTAATATTTTTTCAGTACATGAAAAATGTCTCCTTTTCATACACACAAAACGAAATTACTTTTTGAACAACCCTATAGAATCCGAATATAATGGTATGTAGTTTATGTAACGTGCATGTCACATTACAACTTCTAATTTGATAATCTTTACCTTGGTAAAGTTTTCTTCCACCAAATGACACTTTGTGGCAATAAACGATCAACTCATTTTTTTTTAAAAAAAACATTTATAATTAATGGAGAGAGTTATGAAATATAAAAAGTCTCATCGGCCCTCTCTGCACAATGGGTCTACAGTAGTACCAAGCTTGAACCCATGACACGAGTCTGACATTTACCACGTTTTTAATCGCGCGGATTTGTCAGTTTATTACTTTGGATTAATGGAATAAGTTTTGCAGATAAAGATTATGAAACTAGTTAATATTTTTCGCTGAGCAGAGATTAAGAAACTAAAAGAGCCTGAACTAGAACATTGTCGATGTTAATTCTTTTGATCTACATTTCAATATTTTGAAATTTAGAGATTATGCCGATAATCATTAAACATTCAAACCCATATACAAGTTCTCTTAAAAACCTTGCATACCATACAAGCACTAGACTGAAATAAGCAAAGAGTTTTAGAAAATTCTTATCCGTTGTAGACAATTCCAAAGACCCAAGTATCCCGTTATAGTAAATTCATTACAATTTACAGGAGATTATGCGTCAGAAGAATTTGGTTTTAATATTGAAAACACTTTAAAGACTTTATAAAATCTTCCAATTCCTGCTTCGAACACATGATTAAAGCGTTAAATAAATCACGATTATGAAAGTTTACCGAAAATATCTACCTTTTGATACGACATCTTAACATTTAAGGATCATATCCAGAATTCAGATATAAGCAACAGAAAGGAGATAAAACTTCAAAGACAAAATCCAAACAAAATAAACTGGTTTTTTATTAAACTGTTTATTGACAAGGATAATTATATTGAATAAATTATAAAAGTTGAATACACACCGCTAAAATTTATATGAAAAAGAACTCGCAAGAGGCATAAAATAAAATGTTTTAAAAATCCTTCGTTTTAGCTTATATTTGCTGAAAGAAACAGATAAAAGCTCAGGGTAAAAATATTTCTAGTCGTAAACATCACATCATGCGATGCTTTTCAGACAAGAACTCTATTTTAGATAAAAATCCTTTAAACATTCTCGCGATATGCGTCCGGAGCCAATTCTCAGTCCGAGTTTAAATCTGAAGAATAAACTTTTAATGGAACAGGAAAAGTTCTCTCGTTTCCATCGACTACCTGCTGGCTCAAAACGTTTTAATCTCTGTACAAGAAAGCCATTATCAGTGGTTTCTTAGTTTCCGTTATCAAGATAGGCATTTCTGAACTGTAATACAATTCAAAATCAAAGAAATGTGTAGCAAGTTCAGTCAAATAAGTTGCATCTAATCTAGTCCAAAATTCCCGTTCCATCTGATTGGATACTTTGAAGGTTTCTTCTATTCTTCCCAGAAGAGGATCGTCTACTATTTGAGTGATTGTATAATCTGTTACATTCTCTTTCTTGTACAGCCACAGTTCAACTACACATTTGCTGCTGATTGGTAAAAGCCGTGGCAAGGGAATTCGGAACCTCAAACACTGTTGTCCGTTTTGATGAAGACACGAATCGTGAACTGTAAAGATACAAAAATATGCATTTTAAGAAAGATTGCTTTCAAATAGAAGGAACTAGTTTGATATTACGGGGCAAGGCGCCAAGCACCATTTTTTGTCGTTAGAATGGAATACAAGATGGGCAGGTTAAAGGTTTCAAAAATCAAAATAGTTTTTAAAGAACAGTTTTAAAAACTAAATACATTTCAAATGAATACAAGAGATTGAGAATAACCAAGATCAATAAATAATGAATATCAACATAACAAAAAGGTACATGCACCAATATTATGCAGTATACAACAGTTTTACAATTTAATAGTATTATATTACAATCCAGCGATTATTCTTTTATAATTACTATTAAATTATACGATTAGTAATTATATTAAATCCTAATACATTATTATACATTTAAAAGTATAAAGAATAATCACAATATTGTAATATAAAAATTATACACAAGAACACTCTTATTTATAAATGTTATTGTATATTTTATTATATAATAAACTATAAATAACGAATATTAAACACAATAGTATTTTTATATTATATTAATAAAATTAAAATGCAATTAAAAGGTTAAATTTTTTAAAGAAACCCAACTAAAATAATCCGAAATGTAAAAATTCTAATGTACATTATCCCCATGGCAACCTAAGCACCAGACCATTAAGGTAGCCAACCATATTTTAATGTTATCGTCCATCTTGGCGAACATGAACGCCTTGCTCCGCGGTATCAAACTAGCACCCAAACGTCTTGGCCGATGAAAAATATTCAAGCTAAAACCATCATAATTACACATGTTTGGATACATTGCAAGTACCGTACGAGTTTTTGTACAAGACCCTTCACCTTAGTAAATTTCAACGCATTACTCGTTTGAGAATGCGTAAGCGGTGTTCCAGTTCTCGCCAAAAGGGTTTTTTAATAAGTCTTGCACTCAATAAGCATGCATTTCAAGCCTTTTTATGAAGAATTCTTACCAAATTTGTGCTATTTGAAGTTCACGCGATTCTTTACAAGTTGATTTAGTAGGACTCCGCCGAAGTGAATGCCGAGTGTGTTCAACAGTTTCTTCACTTGCCCAATGTCGCTACTTCTAGAAAGATTCTCAACACCAGTGGCGTAACGTACACTCCGCATTACCTAGGATTTTAGGGGGCCCAAATCTCGACCGACACCAAGTACGTACACCTTACAAGATCAGTCTTGGGGCCCAAAACCAGACTTCGCAGGGGCCCTAATGTTCTCAGTTAGGTCATTGCTTAACGCTGTCGGTTTCTTTAAACACTTCACATCCCATTTGGTTTTGCACCAGGGACTTATTGCCCTAACGTTAAAACTTGCCCTGAACATTAATGGACGAATGAGTTTCGTGAAACCAGGGCACACATTGGACTCTCGAATTAATGCCATTTCAGAAAGAATCATCCTTGCACTACAAATGATCATTTCATCATCCGTGGCATATAAAACTGCTAAAACGGACCCATCTGATGACGAAAGCTGCATTATTGTATTAAGCTGCCGTTTTACAATGAATTTGAATTTTCAACAATCGGGGCAAGACTTTTGGTTCACCTTATACGTTACTACTAAACAGTAACGCATTGCCTCAATAGAAATCAGTTGTATACAATACAAACTGGAGTTGTAGCGTGAACCAAATTGTCTATAAATTAACTCTTACCTTTGATTAATTTAGGAGTCAACATAAGAAAAAGTTTAAAGTTAAAAGTTCAGTTTCACGCTCTTTAATTTTTTTCAGCTAATATTTTTCCAAATGCCTTTCACAGTTATCGCCCCGATTTTCTCTAATTCAGATATTAATAGTTTTGTACGAAATCAGCTGAAAATATTACAATTCAAATTTATCATAGTTTAACATTGCTCAAAATATCCGAAGATGTAGGGAGACTAACTTATTGGATGAAATAATCCCCCCCCCCCGGAAGATACAGTGAGCCCCAGATTTTAATAAAAAAGGAATCATTGGTAAACAATGCGTGATTTAGCTTCTTTCTAGATTAATATTTCGAAGAGAATCGAGAGGTAGAACTCCTATTATATCGGAAAGATGTCACTACACGAAACATGGCGTTTTAATTTCTTTAAATCTCACTGATCACGTGGTACAAGATGCAAACCATCCATTCCAATTTTCCCCACATTTCTCAATGCTCTTAAGTCTACCTCCGTCAGAAAAGTCACAATCGTAAAAACTAGTTCTCATGTGTGGTAAAATTCCCATTTCATAAACCTAATGTACACCCTTAATTCTACATTAGAAACTTTAGAATTTGTATTAAAGATCGCCAAGATGTGTTCGATAATCTCTTTGCAGTAGAGATTTGTCGATTTCATGGCAATGGTTTGATGCACGATTAGTTTGATCCAATTTCCCAACTTACAGGATGCCAAAAGTTTCCAGTTAAAACCAGCACAAGTTAAAATTACATCTACTTATCTTGTAAATAAAAAGTGAACCGATTACTGAAAGAATAATTCGAGTGAGAAGACAAATGCCGCGATACATTACCAACGGCGGAAAACTGCAGACTCTTATTTAGAAAGAGATTACTGCATTTAGCAACACTTCAGAATGGACTTTACATAGCGGGTAAGATTTTTTGCGTCGCTCCATCACGCCAAGCTGCGCATGTCATTGGAAAGCTTGCTCGTTGCAAGTCGTTCGCTCGCATCAAATGAGTTATCAAATTAATACCCTATAACCAATCACTTGAAATATATAGGCAAACAGCATGGAATGCTCCGTTAAGCGGGTGTCCAACGGCTAGTACACAACTTAGGCACATCAAATGCCATTGCCAAAAGGGCAGAAGCTCATTCACTTCTACCTTTTGAAAAGTTATTCTCTTGGCAATTTAAAAACAAACTTCATACAGAGAGGTTTTAAAAATTCAAACTTAAAATACTTGTGTTATTTTACGAAACTTTGATCACTAAATAGCAATTAAAGATACGTGGTATACAATTCTCTCCAGGACGACAGTTACATGCTTTAAGATGAAGCTTCATAATAAAAAAAAAAAAATGGAAGAGTTCAAAGTAAACTTACCGATTTCTGAACGTATAATATAATTATTCCAGTTTTTGTAACCGGTGTAGTTGTCAGAGAAATTACGAGCCTGATTATCCCACGAACTACTGTTAGCATCGAAGCTTTGCAACAAGGGCAAGGAACCATTTATTACACGTGGTTGTGTCATATTCAAAGCCATCAAAATACGAGTTTTCATTTCATCTAGAATTGCCTTTTTAAAGTAGTCATCTCTTTGAGCCTGCTCCATAGTCAGATCTGTAGTCGGCTCCGTAGTCGAAGGGATTGGAGTCGACTCTAGGACATCACAGCGTTTTCTAAAAGAAATTTTCATTTCTTCATCAGATGAAATACTACTCTGTGCCATCCCACTGGCCATAGTAAACAGAACAAATAGAACTAGCTGGAAGGCGACTTTCATTCTGCCTTTGATGAGAACAGAGTTATAAATTTCGCGTTAAAAATTATCGAGCTTATAAATCCGGAAACACTTGCACGAGAACAAGAAACTTGCAAAGAAACGTGTTGTTACTTTCAAGCGTTGAAACAGAGATAGTATAATGGCATAGTTGTGACGGTATATTTATACAGAATTTAGTTGAATACTAATAGGATACAGGTGAAATGTTTGATTTCCCTTCTATTCTATTTCACTAACTTCGTATTTGGTTGATTTAATTAAATTGTGGGCAATGTGCAACAATACCAGCTATTATGTTAAACGCCAGTAATAAAAGCAACAGATTTAAATGGATTTGATTTGATTTTTGATTTACGTCACACTCAGAAGTAACACAAGGGTTAGTTGTGATGGATCTCGTTATTTTTAACAACGTTAAAGTGTCGCGGACGACACCTGAACCGGCACTACTCTCCAAACTTCGACATCACACCAGAAGGTGTAATCTAAGCCTTGACAGATTTAACATGCATCAGCCTCTCTACACGGCATATCTTCAACTGTACAAGGTTTAGAGCCGCGACAACGTCGCCCTCGACATCACAATAAAAACCAATGTCAACTGAGTTCACGGCCGCCCATCCGGTATAGTGGTCAGTGAAGCTGACTGCGGTGCCGCAGGGACTGGGTTCGAATCCCGGAGAAGGCATGGATGTTTGTGTTGTAATCCTTTCTTCTGTCTGTGTTGTTTACCCCCGTGTTATACGTTCGGTGGTGCACGGGGTTTATAAATGTTAAAAAAAAAAACTGAGTTCACGACCATGACCACTAGATTACCTTGACACCGTCACTCACGATATTGCAACCATGACCAATGTCGACCATGAGTTCACGACCATGACCACTAGATTACCGTGACAACCTCCCCCTCGACATCGCAATCATGACCAACGTCAACCATGAGTTCACGACCATGACCACTAGATTACGGCGACAACGTCACTCTCGACATCGCAATCATGGCCAATGTCAACCATGAGCTTATTATTTTGAGCACTACATTATCGTGACAAGTAGAAGCAACAGGAAGGTGATTAAATAAAATTTCACCATTTTAAGCCATTATGAAGAACGAGGATGACATCAGAGCTTATATGCCACTCTCCGAACCTTCAGGCCATGCCAAAGAAAGACTTAGAGCCCGAGCAAATCAAAAGCTCATTAGTCACACTAAAAGACAGGTATGGGTCCCAGCAGACAAGCTGCCATGGTCTGGAACTCGTGGCTGGCGTTGCTGAGTCGCGTTTTCGAGCTTTAGTACCACTGAAGGACCCACCGTGAAGAGGTACTGATGCGCGTTAAACTTGTCAAGGCTCAAAGTCCTTACGTTGGCATGATATTAAAGTTAGGAGAAATATGGTGCCAGTTCGGATGTCATCCATTTTGAACTATGGTCAAATAACGCAGACGACACCTGAGCTAGCAAATTCACCCACTCCCCCTCCCCAAACTTCAGTATCGCGCAAGCGGTTTGACTTGGACCTCGACAGATTCAACGTGAATATCCTCTACATGGCGGGTCTTTAGTACTTCTAGACTTTTATCCCGCAACTCTATAACGCTGATCATGATTTCGCGAACATGACTACCAGGTTACCATGGTTGGTTGAAGCAACAGAAAGGTTTTTAAAGAAAAATTCCCCCATTTTGAACCATCACCATGTAATAAGTATTACATCTTCTAACTTCCAGACAATACCAAGGAAACACTTTGAGCTCATCAAAAGCTCAAGTTTAAAGTTCATCAGTCTCACTGCAAGACAGGTATGGTGCCTCATCAGTTGAAAAGGTCACGAACTCGTGGCAGGCTTTGTCAAATCGCGGCTTCGATATATGGAGCCAATGAAGATCTGCCATGTAGTGGGGCTGGTGCATGTTAAATCTGTCAAGTCTCAAGGTCCTCTATTTGGCGTGGTGTGTTACCTCGGTTAAGGTTGCCAGCTCAGGTTTCATCCTTGTCACTTAATTATGGATCAAAGTTGCGATATCCATCACCAAAAGTCTGTGTATTGTTTGAGAAGGCGACATAAATTAGAATCAAAATAAACAAACCTTACCAGAATACAGTTACACCCTCTTACACTCATGCATCTTCGGAAATCACTCTCTCTTTAAAGAGATATAGGACAGTTATTTTATTTTTTGGATCAAAAAAGTAATATTGATCAAAGATACAATATTCCTCGCCACATATCCAATACGTTTTATAACACTTAGAATAGATTATGTATAGTACGGTGAACTTTAGTGAGATCAAAGGCTAAGTCAGCACGAGTACAGTGGACTCTCGATAATTCGAAGCTGGAGGGACCAATGAAAAACTTCGAATTATCAAGAGTTCGAATGGTAGAAAAACTCTCAAAGTACTCAAAGAGAATTTTAAACTTTGTAACATTTAAATTTGAAACTATATAATAAAACATCAATTGTACATATGTATAAAATTATTTTAAAGTAGTTTTTACAAAGTACATATATATATATACAATATAAATATTATACACAGGAGTTAAAAGTCTTGTATTAAAAGAATACATTTATACACAATCCTATGCATTTTTCGCGCGTTTTTCACGTCGTGGAGCAAAAGTGCTATTAGGACGCAAATTTCGTCTTGGTCTTCGTTCCCTATTTTGTCGTACTTTTTTCTCAGCCAATAAGCAACCAATTGACCTCGGGTTTTCGGCATTGGGTCGCATTTGTGCCCTAGATGAGCCGAATCATATTTAAATTTTCTCATAGTTTTCCGGAATTTTCCTACAAATGTTCCTGAATTTCGCTAGTTTTTGCTTTTATATAGTGCTGATACAAATTTGTGCCATTATTTCTTTTCAGCTCAATAGTAGTACATTTAGAGGAGTGGTACAGTACAACACACACACACACTACTTTCTGTTAGTAAAAAGTGCATTAGTTGGATTATTGTAAAATACAACATGTGAAAAACGCGGTAAAATTACTTGGCCATGCCAATGATTGATATCTTGTTTCTTCACAATAGTGGACATCTTTTCTGAACACATGTGTATCAAGGCCACGTGTTAAAATGAAAGACATAGACGGCTGACAACAGGTGCGGTTGGTCTATTGTCCACTTGAAGAAAGGAAGCAATAAAAGTGTATTTTCACCTGATGAACCAAAAACCACTAAGAAGGGGTAGCAAATAGGTGGTCATTAAATGAGCTACGTCACAGGGAACAAACGCAGAGACAATAAAACACAAAACTTGTAAGCTCCAACCTATTTGCAACAGGGCTGTACATGATAGTGAGTGTTCAAATTGTAGAGAGTTTTATAAGATAACTTCCAATTATTGCATGTTGTAGTCTGGCCAGCCACAGAGTTTACTTCGAATTATTGAGTGTACCCAAATGTATTGTTTTAGTTCGAAATATCAAGAGTTTTTCAAGAGACTGAGCATATACTTCGAATTATCGAAGGTTTGAATTTTCGAGAATCGACCGTAGTTAAAAGAAGAATTTTGTGTTATGTCACTTCTGATGTCGTCTTCGTCATTTGACCATGGTTCAAAATGACGAGGTCTGCCACCATAGACCTCGTGATGCCTTACAGAGAGTGACGTAAGTAAACACTCCCTCACAAGAAGGTAGTGGTATCAGGGCTAGCACGAATTCACAATTTGAATAAAATGTAGCCGAGCACATTCTCTCTCTTACAAGCAACTAGCCATCACGATTAAAAAATGTGCATTTGACATAAACGCTTAATATTGTCAATTTAGTCAATGAAGTCCCACTATGTAGATCCCACGATAGCCTAGTGGTTATGCTAGGAACTGGAAGTCGCAGTGTCGCGGTTTCGAGTCGCGGTTCCAATGAAGTCCCACCATGTAGATCCCACGGTAGCCTAGTGGTTATGCCAGGAACTGGTGGTCGCCGAGTGTCGCGATTTGGAGTCTTGGTACCAATAAAGTCCCACCATGTCGATCGGACCAATGCACATTAAATATGTTGAGGTTCAAAGCTCTTCCGTTGTTGTGGTGTAATATTTAAGAGAAGGGGCTCATGTGTCGTCATCGTCACTTGACCGAGATTCAAAATTACGAGGTCCGTCGCCAATAGTCCTCGTGTTGCTTTTTAGTGTAATGTTAATATAACTCTCATTCTCACTCACTCCCTTTTCCCTCTTGCCCAGGTGTGTGTGTGTGTGTGTGTGTGTGGTGTGTTCCATCGTTCCGGTTTCATTAAGGGTGTTCTAGAGAGTGTTTTGAAGAATTCTATTTTTCCCTATTCTTTTGCTTTCTCTCACTAAAATTTGTCATACACTACATAATCCTCTTCAAGTGTATCAAACGTATTAATTTTTTTTAATAGGGCTGCGTATTGGTAATTTTTACCTTTGCAGAGTTCATTTCCCGTGATCTGGTATCACTTTTTAGTGCGGCACCGTATAGGCGACACGAATTGCCGCAAGCAATTTTGACGCCCTGTTTCCTCCCCAGATGGAGGCCTCTGAGCTCTGACGATGCGAAATTGAACTTAGGAATTTAATTTTGCCGGGGCACTTCAAGGGATTTTTTACATGCCGCATAATCATACGACATGGCCGCCGTCGATTTTCTGCATCATGAAAATCCACCGACCTGGGCAGGGCTCGAACCCGCAACCTAGGCTGCAGAAGGCCAGCGACAAACCAACAACGCCACCCAATCGGCACGTATTAAATATGGGAGAGGAAAATTCAAGAAACCAATACCGTATTTACTCGAATCTAAGCCGCCATTGATTTTAAGCTGCACCCCAAATTTTCTACTCGTTTTTGAGAAAAAAATTTAAAAAATGTGTAAAAGAGGTTTATTAATATCCGATACATAAGAATTTTTCTTAAAAATTTTAGTGATAAATAATAAGAAGTTAATAATCAATTTATTTTACCAGCATTAAAACTTCCAAGTGCATACATGAACCTATTATAATTCTGACCATCAGTATCATGTTTCGAAATTGATCACAGCTGACTTTCGCATTGGTACAGGCGTCACTATTTGTCCACATGGTTTCGTCTTTCACGCCATCCAATGCATTTGTGATACACCATTCTTAAAAGAATGTATTATAGAATAATGTAAAAGAATTATATTAAAGATTGTTGAACATATATACACAAAAATTATATCATTTTTTTATGCCATCGACGTATGTTTGCTTCATCCCTGTCAAATTTTCAGTGGCCCTGCCCTGTTTCCGTTTTTTTTTTTTTTTTTTTTTCTGCATGCAAAATTGCCTTCCTTTTTCATACTTGTGTTATAATAAACTCGTGTTGATGCTGTTACCGATGTCTTTAATGTTTAGTTGGTTAAAATAAAGCGTATACAAAAAAACATTCCTAAATAGGAGCAGCCAACAATGTTTAGGATAAACTGAAAACTGGAGATAAACTGCAGAATGGGATAAGTCATCGATGCGAGTGGCCAGATTGGACGGTTTCATTTTCCTTTTCAAAGGGGTGGAAACTCAATTTCCCCTATCAAACAAATATTTTGTCTTCGATTCAGAGTCGCACCCGATTTTCAGCAGCATCAATAATGCAAAAATAGTGCGGGTTAGATTCGAACAGAAACGGTATATCTGTTTTAATCGAAAAGGCATTGACAGGTCCCAGGCCTGCTGTTAGAATGAGAAGAGCATCAGTTCGATAAATAACATCTTTATTGTCCTTCACACATTATCACTCCAACATGGCGGCCCTTTGGAGTGCAACGCTGTAGAACAGAGGTTCCCAAACTTTTTTGTGTCATAGACCCCTTGTCATGTTTTTCGATTTGGGATAGACCCCTTGCTTATTTAATATTGAATGTTTGCAAATTTATCAACTTAAATGTCTTTTTGACAGCTGGTACTACTACTTTAAATGAATTAAATTTCTAACTGTAATGAAGTATAATGGTTAAAATTTAAAAAGCGCATGTTAAATAAATTAAATTAATTATACATAAAAAAAAAAAAAAAAAAAAAAAAAATGATCTTACTACAATACAATTTATACATAATATAATAAATCTGTATAAAATAAATGTTAAATAAAATAAATAAATGAATGATTTTAAAGGGAGGGATGAGTCTGGTACTACAATAGCAAATTTTCAACATTTGGTTTTGATATTGTCAGTTTGAACCTTAAACCTCTTCTGTTAGTAATGTTAAGTTTTTCTTTATTTTTTTATTGTTGTTTTGGAGATTGGCAACCGCGCTGCTTTTCAGTAGGAAAAACGATTAAAAACGTTCTCACGATATTTCATAACTCGGGACAAATAATAGGTTTACCTTTTGAAAGCCAAAATTACTGATATCCGTTTCCAAACTTTAAGATCTTCGTTAGTGCTTATTGCGATCAGTTCCTATTGTAATGGGGCATTTATTTTCAATGTGACCATATGAATTCATTGTCTACTGTGGTATTACCATAGTCAAAGCATTCTCAAACCTGATTTCAAAATCTGAATTAAAGGCATTTAAATGTTGAACGTAGGTTAAAACGCCCTGACAGATTGTGACATTCTAAGAAAATTCGCGACCTCCGGTATTATACTTCTTTAAATTAGCTCCGGAAAAAAAATACTGAAATGGTTTTGTTTTAATAAAATTTATGCTGTCACCTTGTAAGTGGAAATTAACCCTATTAATTTAGTTAAATAGGTAAAATTTAGTTTCCACTTGATTAAATTTTCTTTTAAATAAAAAGTCACGATCTAGTTTATATTATAAGAGCCACTATCATAGACCCCTATTTACACCTCGCGGACCCCCAAACTATTTTTTGCTGACGTGGACCCCTTGCTGGTCGTCATAGACCCTTGGGGGTCTATATAGACCACTTTGGGAATCACTGCTGTAGAGTAAAAGACAACATTGTAGCGACGATTGCTTCGTCCGCGCTCGCTTTAACTTTAAGTAGCCCTATTTACTCTCAAATCCCTACGCGAAAGTAAAAAGTTCGCTCTATTTCTATTTATTATTTACTTAATTTTGAAGTTAAACTTTCCAAACCTGACAAATAGATATATATATATATATAAAATAACTATTCTACATTTTAGAAGAAGGGTGAGGGAGAATGTGAAGTATATGAGTATAAAAAGGTGTAAATGCATTCCAAAAAGAACTGTTTGATTTGATTTTAATTTACGTTGCACTCTGAAACAACACGAGGGCTATTAACGACGTGCCTCGTAATTTCCACCCCTTAACGCGCACTTAATTTGAAAAAGGAAGGAAAAATAAACTGCATTTAATAAAATTACTGTTTAATAAAACACATTGCAATACCAAAAATAAATAAAAAAATACGAAATCAAAAAAATTTTATTTCAATTTTGGATTTTGATTCACATTGCAGACATGAGCCGAGTATTGCAATCTAGCACGTGCATCGACTTTTATTATTTTTCTTTTCAAAAAGCCGTTTCGAAAGAAAAAAAAGCATTTTTTATCAGCAAAAATATTAATTTATACTTTTTCAAAAATATTAGTATTTATAAAAAAAATTAAATGTTTTAATTTGAGTGATATATTTGCATATTAGGAAGCAAGGTACAGCGCATAGCCTAACATTACAATTATTATATATGTAGTAACGACTTTGTTTTTCCTTTTTCAATCCCTTTTTAGCCCAACACACAGCACAATATCTCGTAGGAGCTTTTTTTGTGTGTTGGCGGAACAAAATTGGTAAAATGGCGTTTCGTTAGTCGTAAAATTCCAAATGATTTAGGTCTACCTTCTTTTTTTTGTATTGTTATGATAACTTTGCATAAGTCTCTTCTAACTTGCTTCTGAAATCTTTTTTTTTCTTGCTTAAATTTTTTTATGTAAAACATGCGTTTCAAATGCTGATGCCTAGCAAATGAGACAATACTTTTTGTATAATATTTATCGAAATTTATTGTGTAAATTTTATCTAAATTTATGAAATCACGACGACGGATCGTAGTCAGTCTCACGAGTGCAGATGGTGATCCCTTATATTCGAGTCTGAAAATTATAGCAGCATAAATACGACTTCGCGCGAATTATCTCGTTTGTGCACAGTTCGGTCACTTTAGCCAGTTCGAATTAACTCGGTCGCCCCCGTTAAGGGATGGCGCCTGTAAGGGTTGTTTTAGCCCGATGTCATAGAAGCACTACACGAAACATAGTTCTTCAAAAAAATAAGAATCACACTCCGGTACTAATTTTGTGGCCGTGGTAGCCAAGTGGTCTAGGCATCGGATCGTGGCTAGCGTGTCATGAGTTCGATCCCAGTACTACTGAAGACCCGCCGTGTAGGGGCGCGATGCACGTAAAATCTGTCGAGAGCTGAAACGTCCTCCGATGGTGTAGTGTGGTAGTTAGGAGAGGGGGTGCCAGCTCAGGTGTCGTCCGCGTCACTTGACCATGGTTCAAAATTACGCGGACCGTCCCCAAAAGCCCTCGTGTAGCTGAACAGTGGGACGTTAATATTCACTCACCCGGTACTAATTTGATATTGCATTGGAATGCTACGCGCCAAGTTGTTGTGTTCGACAAAATGGGTGATCGCTCAGTTCAGGTGTCGTCCTCGTCACTTGACGTGGACGACACCTGTTAGGTGAGGAACACGAGTTAGGTGTGGAACCCCCCCCACCTAACTCTCCCTTCACAAAAATGGGAGTGCGTTCATACCTGAACATATTTAACGTGCTTCGCCCTCCTCTGCACGGTGGTACCAGATTCGAACTCATGACACGTCGACCACGAGTCCGTTACTTTTACCGCTAGGCTATCATAGCTACGTCGTGAGTTCGAATCCTGGTGGCAATGGAAACCCATTCGTGATTGACCGTGGCTCAAAATTTCAAAATCAATTTATCGACGTTAATAAGCAATTCGTCAATCCAAGGTTAGTAATTGATTTTAACCAATTGTTAAATTTTTAATTATTCAAACATTTTAGTGTAGTGTTGCTTGATGTGCAGAATCTCATTTTTTCAATTCGTTCTATATTTGACAGTTCATTTGTCTTATTTTTCAAAACAGCTATTATCTTTCTTTTTTACGAGATATAGAAGTTCACGTTTTAAGAGCTTAACTCAGGGGTGCAACAGCCCATAGAGGCCCAAGACTTACTGCGCCCATTTCAGTTTTCCTGACCGTGGGCACTGAAGTGCAGAAGCAGATGTTTGGTTCAAGGGGTTATTCTGACGCGAAACCCCAGTGTTTATTTCCCAAGCAAGATTGGCACTCCTTTATTGACCCGCTGAAGGGATGAAACCTGATTCGATCTTGCTCAGCCCGGTGTTTGAACCCCAGGTCTGTGACGTGGAAGCGCGATACGCTAGCGATCAGCCACTGGGTTTCCATGTTGTTAAAAAAGAACAATATTTGAAAGTAAGTACTGAATTTCTGTGGAACAGATTATTTAAATATTCTTTTTATTCTCAGAAATGTAATCAAAATGCGACGTTTCTCCTGGGCCGTGGGTAGCCTAGTGGTTAGAGCATTGGACTCCAGACTGTAGGTCCTGGGTTCGATGCCCGATGCCACTAAATACCACCGAGTATAGACGGAGTACGTGCTCGTTAAATCAGTGGGTCCGAAAGTCTGGTGTCGCAGCAGAAACCACGAGTGCAGGGGGCTGGAGAATATTTCCTTCCCCTTCAGTTCCATGCCAAAATTGTGGAGATAGGTGGTGTCGCCATCTATCGTTAAGAAGTCCAACCTGTCTCACAGGCAATGGCAACTTTCATTCCTTCCCTGCGGGAAGGACACACAACAACAACAGCATTTCTCCTAACACATAATTTATTTTTCTCTAATTCCTTAAGATACATACACTTTTCAAAAGACATGGAAAATAAGTATAAAATTATTGTTTGTTTATTGTCTTAAATTAGACTTTTTTGATAAATTTTAATTTTTGAATTCTGTATATTAAAATCAATCTCTATGCAAGGAGTCTTTTTAGATATAATTATATATAATGCACACTTTCTCTTACATAGTTTCAATATTTCTTTTTATTGCATATCATTCATAATTGTTTATTTTTAGTTTATGCTTTAATATTTTTAAATATGTTTGAAAGAACTTTTTTTGTGTTTGAAAATTATCATGTGTTATAGAATCCATGGAAAAAGTATACAATAAATTTAATAGCAAGATTTCCTAAAATATTAAATTGTTTTTCCACTAAATCCTTTTTTAATTTAAAAAAAAACCTAAACTTACTTCTACCGTAATTCATTGTGATTAATTCAAGACTTTATACATGAGAAGTTATTTTTTATGGTAATAAAAATACATTTTTGTAATTTTATAAAAATATATTCCTAAAACTCTTTGAATAGTTTCTAATACTTTAAGTGTTGCTATTATAACCAGTCAAGATTTCAAGAAAAAGTTTACGAAAAGAAACATATATTTTTTGATGAAATATTAATTATATTAGGATTTAAATAAACACACACATCCGATACTTTTACATGTAATCAACGGAGATATGTGAAAATTTATGTAAGATAATGCGTAAATAGAACATCAATTAAAATACGTTGAAAATACCAATACAGATAAAAAAATACTTTATTAAAAAACCTAATAATTAAATTTTTTGAAAAATACTCCAAAAATTCATTTTGTCCTTAGAGTTTTGCGTAAGAAAAAAAATTGCCACTGAGAGACATAAAACTATATATTCTAAAACAAAAAACTTCTTTCACATTTGAAAATTCCCCTAAAAAAATTAATAACAGCCACATTTGGATAAAATTCCATTACCAGTTCTATTATTATGAATAATTAGAAGTGGTCTACACGCCTTAGGTCTACAATGAATGTTGTCGGCGATGTCGGATACTTATTTGGAGCCATTGAAGAAATTAACATCTTCACTTGAGTGTGAAAAGTTTCCGCTAAGTCCAGCCTATTTGAACAAGATCCTTTGCAAATATTGGCATAATATCCGGAAGGGCAGAAAATCCATTTGTCCCATCCTAAATCTTTGAAATAAACATATAATTTTCTTCTGCAACAGGAAGATACACTATCCGGGCAATCATATTCAGTCAGCCTTTTGGACCTGGTGCTTTCTTCGAGAGATTTCGCAAAAACTATTAACATTCCATTCTTATGTTTCCCGATTTCTAAAGGTATATCTGAACTTGAACAGACTTCTAAATCTAACACATCTGCCAACATTAAAGAAGTGGCATCTAATTTTGACCAACCAGCTGAGTTCATCTCGATTAAATACACCGAAGTTTTTTCCTTGTAGTGTTTTCTTCTGTTATTTGAGAGATTGTAAAGTTAGTGACTCCTTCCATCTTGTACAGCCACAGTTCTGCTACATATTTGTGGGTCTTTACATAGTGTGGTATGGGAATCTGGAACCTCAAACACTGTAGCGCATTCCATTTATCGCATGAATTGGGAACTGTAAAGATACGAAAGAATTCCTCTTTTAAAAAATGATTTTATATAAAGATGTAATTATAATTTATTTTAAAAAAGCATCTTTATTTTTAAGAAAAAGTATCTTTGTTTTAAAAAAAAGTATCTTTATTTAAAAAAGTATCTTTATTTTAATAAAAAGTATCTTTATTTAAAAAAAGTATCTTTATTTTAAAAAAGTATCTTTATTTTAAAAAAAGTATCTTTATTTTTAAAAAAGTATCTTTATTTAAAAAAGTATCTTTATTTAAAATAAAAGTATCTTTATTTAAAAGGTACCTTTATTTAAAAAAGTATCTTTATTTAAAAAAGTATCTTTATTTAAAAAAGTATCTTTATTTAAAAAAGTATCTTTATTTAAAAAAGTATCTTTATTTAAAAAAGTATCTTTATTTAAAAAAGTATCTTAAGTAAAAAAAGTATCTTTATTTAAAAAAAATATCTTCATTTAAAAAAAGTATCTTAAGTAAAAAAAGTATCTTTATTTTAAAAAAATATCTTTATTTAAAAAAAGTATCTTTATTTAAAAAAGTATTTTGATTTAAAATAAGTATCTTTATTTTAAAAAAATATCTTTTTTTAAAAAAAGTATCTTTATTTTTAAAAAAGTATCTTTATTTTAAAAAAAAGTATCTTAAGTAAAAAACGGTATCTTTATTTTTTTTAGAGTATCTTTATTTAAAAAAAAATATCTATTTTAAAAAAAGTATTTTTATTTTTAAAAAAGTATCTTTATTTTAAAAAAGTATCTTTATTTTAAAAAAGTATCTTTATTTTAAAAAAGTACCTTTATTTTAAAAAAAAGTATGTTTATTTTTTAAAAAATTATCTTAATTTTAAAAAAAAGTATCTTTATTTATTAAAAAGTATCTTTAATTCATTAAAAAAGTATCATTAATTCATCAAAAAAGTATCATTAATTCATTAAAAAAGTATGGTTGATTTTCACTTCAAAAATTAAAATTAAAAAAAAACCCAAAAATATACTTTAGATATTTCGTAAAATTTAGCTCATTTATAACAAATCGTTCTAATTTTCCACTAAATTTTTTTCGGGTACAACTATAAATTTTTAAACATTACAGGTCGATTTAAAATAAATGTTACCAATTTTAAATGCTTATAACTATTCACGGTAAACTTTAATCGCTTTATTTCCAATTATATTTTAAAAATGAAATGTTTAAATCGCCAATTTTGCTTTTTTCATTAGTGGGAGTAAATTATAACTCCAAAATTAGATCCTTGCCGCCCATCTGGTATAGTGGTTAGCAACGCTGACTGCAGTGCTGTAGGGACTGGGTTCGAATCCGGGAGAAGGCATGGATGCGTGTGTTGTGATCTTCTATTTGTGTTGTAATCCCCGTGTGATACATTGTGTGGTGCACAGGATTTATAATTATTCTCAATATAAAAAATTAGATCCTCAAACCTAAAGTGAAATTTTAAAGCTTTTAAAGGATGGTTGCTCAAAATGTATTATAAATAAAACATTTAATAATCATCAATGTCATTTTTCTTATAGATTACTATGTAAACTTCGAAAAGAAATAAAATTTGGCTGTCAATCTAAAGCTCCAGGAATAAAATGGGAACGAAAGGAAATCCTAGGTGAAAAAGAAAAAAGGAAGCTGAAATGACTTATCGTTATAGAAAATCCACTGCCTCAAATAACTTTAACAAAGAAGCTACATGTATCGCAATCGACAATTTGTTGTAATATAAAGAAAATTGGCTATAAAAAGTGAATTAACCAGTCTGTCATCAAATGTCTGTAAAGGCAGTAGAAAAACGAAGAGAACGTTCTTGCGTGTGTCGCAAAGATTCAACTGTTTTGCAAAAAGCAAGTTGGCCGTCAGGTGTTATGTTATGGATGGAAATATTCTCTCAAGGCTTAACAAAATTATTTTTTGTAGAACCAAATGCTAAAATTAATGTTAAATGCTATCAGAATAAAATTTTGAAGCTCATGATTAAAGAAAGTAAACGTCTTTAACCTCAAGGAAACTTTATTTTTCACCAAAATTCTACGCAAAGTCATATCGCAAAACCAACTATAAAATGGATGAAAGATAAAAAAAAATAACACTTGAATAGCTTCAAAAAGCAATCAAAGAGAAAGTTTGAAAAATACCCCCATGAATGGTCGAAAAAGCTGTTTTGGCTTGATCTAAACTTTCACATATATATAGAATGTACAATGCTAAAAGAAACCAAACTGAAAATTCCAAAATTTCATGTAAATAACGGCATTCGACTACTTGCGATAACTTTTTTTTAAAAAAAACGCAGATATGGAAATCTTTTTGTGGTTTTCAGATTTATTTAGTACATTTTAATAAAAAAAAATGGGTAAAATTAAGAAGAGAAAAATGTTATTACTACTAAAATGGTAAAAAAATGGGTAAAAATTTACAAAAAATTACATAAACGGGGCCTACTTTGTACAAAAAGTGTATGAACAAATTCTCAATTTTTCAATTTTGATATATTACTTTGTGACGAATCTATACGCGGCTCTACTAACTTCTTGGGGATTCCTTAAGGGAAATGCTTAATTCAACCAACTTTCACCGAAGGTAAGAAAACGTGATTATGCAAATTAAGTTTATTATATAAATTCTGTATTTGCGAGTTTTGAGGGTTAGTGAAGTGAGAATCTAAGATTATTAAAGTGCGAATTGAAGATTACCAAAGTGAGGATCGCTCGGATGCGAGCTAATCAAATCTGCCTTTAGTGTTCAAGGCTTCAGCTATAGGATTTTTGAAGTACAAGAGTTCAGATACTGTGCTTCTTATTTAAATAGAAGTTAGAGAGTAAATTGTTAGAGCATCCGAGTTAGAAATGAGCTAGTATAAGTTACCGTAGAAATTAGTTGAATGTCTGTAAATATTATCCCCATGCTAACTGGTCTCACTTTCACTCTTTAACTATTGATCAAACTATCTTAAGTGGGTTATTATTGTGTCTGTGTTGAATATTGTGACAAATAAACGATTTTAGTGAATCATGTCGTCTGATCAATTAGTTCCTCCCACATATCTAGCCGGGTCCGAGAGTAGACCAGTGGGGTTAGAGGGAAGTAGGAATAGAGAGAGAGAGAGTCCCCCATTACAACTTTACTATTCCTTTTTGAAATGATCTTCAGAATAAGAGATATTTTAATTTTTACCAAAACTAGAGAACTTTATCTTAGTTATTATATGAAATTGCTTAAAAAAACGAGTGATTATATTCCCATAAGGGACTGTCAATTTTGTAATAAACAGTGATTGATAAATCTGAAAGTTAAAACTACTTCTACTAATATACAAAACATAGACAAAAAATTTCAGCAAATTATTTTCAAAACTTTCTGAGCACAATCGCTGTCCCCGTTTGAGCTTTTCGAAAAAAACTTTCGAGTAAAACGCATTAACTTGTGTAAAGTTATAGCATCTGCTTTTACTAAAACACTTGTAGTTTTTGTTCTAGTGAATGGAAAATAAAAAACGTGATATTTTTTAAAGCTATTAAAATGGCCTATAAAATAAAATCATACAAAAATTTGTCAATTTTTGAAAAAAAATCATGATCTTAGAGTAGTCTCGTGGATACCTTAATTCAATAAAAATTTATGATGCTTTGAAATTGGTCACATTACTTTTTAATCAACCGGCAAAAAGAAATTTCATGATGAGAAATAAAAAACTAAGTCAAAAAATAAACTTTCCAATTTCTGAATTTACAATCTCACTTTCCCAATTATTATAATCAGAGTAGTTGTCGGGAAGTTTATGAACTTGATTTTCCCACGAAGTGCTGCCAACGTGAAAGCTTTGTAAAAAAGGAACAGGAGTAGGGAATTCAGGTGGCTTTGTAAGGTTCAAGCTCTTCAAAATACGAGCTTTGATTTCCTCAATAATTGCTTTTTTCATATGTTCATCCTCAGAGAACCCTTCTGTACTCTTAGTATTTAGAGATAATTTCTCGATATCATTGACATTTTTGCTAGTGATTCCTTTTTCATCATTGAGTGAAACGGATGGCATCTCAGCCATCACACCAGCCATAACCTACACAAGAAATAAGATAACTATTTTCATTCGCATTATTCCTTTAATCAAGACAAAGTTGTGGAAAATATCTGTTATCCTTTATTCAAACTGCAAGTACTGATGGGTGGCTTGGAGGCTGGAAGGCTTAGATGCTGATCGGGTTTGAAGATGGTCCCTAAGACACATGCAATTTGTGTATTCCCCTTGTAACTTGTTGACAGGATGTTGTCGCATTCCTTAGTTGGGGGGTCACAACGCCGGTCAGCAAAGTTGAATGGACTCATAATTTGGAAGAGTCGTCGCGAAATTTGTAACTCTGCGCTTGGTTCCTGACCAATGGCTAGGCGGACCAAAGGGCGTGCGGATGAAAAAGGGGGTAATTTGCCCCCACTTAAAAGGAGGAACCGGACATTTCTCGGCAGATTTAGAGAGAGATTTTACAGATTAGCAGAAGACAGATTACCATGATTTCAGATTAAGAGAGTTAAATTTAGGCCGTCCAAGTACCACCCAGCTCCATGCCTCCGTTTCAGATAAGTGGAATGTTGTAGTATTCTTATTCTTAAATTTTAATAGTGTATTTTTTTATTTTAACCTAGTAATGTTTTAAAAGTAATAAACGAATTGATCTAATTAAATCGGAATTATTCATTTAATCTCATTGTTTTTTAATTGAGTTTTAAAGTACTAACCACTAATATGATGCAGACATAAGTTAAATTAATCGAACCTGCGTAAGTCATAATATGTTAAATTAATGAAGTAATTGTAGCGCTGCATCATCTGGTGCCACGTGACCAGGATTCGAGGAAATTTTTTTTTCCCCTCTTTCGTTCACGCGTGAAATTTTTAGATGAATTTGGGCAATCGCTAATGTGTTGTGTTCGAATGTATAATAAATTTAAGATTGTTGTAATGTTGAATACATTGGCGTTAACTTTAAAGCAAATAATTTTTTCCTCGCAAGTTTAATTTTTATTTTCCTCGGTAGATGAAAGGTTGAAATTTTTTTTTTCGGATCCCTTATTGTTCTAATGTATTTAGTCACTGGTATATTGGATGGAGATGATCCTTCTCTTTGTAAGAATGTTAACATAATTTTTTTTAACTTCATTCTGTCGATAATTTTATCTTAATTGCAACTCGCCGGTTTTAGATAAAATTCGCATAATGCCTCGTTCTCGTCAGGCCGATCCTGTTCAATTGCATACTACTTCCGATCGGTTTAATTTAATTGAGTTGATCCCACAATTTGCGGGCAGTGAGGGTTCGAGTGTTAGAAATTTTTTAAATAAAATTAACGAAGTTGCGAAGTTAGGCAATTGGGCAGATAATAAGAAAACTGCAATTTTGAAACTCAAACTTTCAGGTGTAGCGGAAGAATTTTAACTTATTACAGTGTTTCAAAATAAATAAATTAAATTCATACATAAAATTTTAATGTTTACTTTGTTCATATTATTGTCGACATTTTGTTATCGGAGAAGGTCCATGCTTATCTTAAAATACTTCAAAGATTGTTGTCGGGTAGATTGTAGGAATTCATTTTGTATCAATGAGAATTAATTGTATTTTATTATGTTGGTACTTGTATAAATATCAATATTACATACATTGATGTTTTTTTTTAATTTGTTTTTGTCACTCATATGCTTTTGCATGTATGTTATTTCAAAATATATACTGTGGACACAAGGTACATGTCTACAATAAGTCAGGAAATATAGAGAAAGGTCTCTTGTATAACTCATAAAGTCAGTGAATAACTATTTTAGCTATGTGTGTAGTCCCATACATGCTCCATGTGTTTTATTAGTATGCTCATTCTACGTATTTTGTTATTGTGTTTCATTTATACATTATCTCTTGTGAATTTCATTGTTGCTTAGAAGTATTAAATTTTGAGCTATTAAACGTTGGTTTTATCATGTTATTATAATCAAATATATGTTATTCTTGTTTCTTGCAACCTACTTATTGAATACTTATTGTGGATGCATTATCATTTATGTTTATTTTTGAACTTTTATTGTTTTCGCCAGTACCTTATGATAGTGTAGAAGAAAGTAGCTATTTTGCCATTATTATTCTTAATTACAATTGTGTGTTTTATGAATTTTGATAATATTCGAGATGGTTGTTTGTTTTATTCTGTGTTGGCCATCGCACTAGTAAAATTTTATTCACACTAAAGGAATTTCTATGATATGTTTAAAGTATAGTTACTAGTATTGTGTTCTTGTACTCTCGTTTTAGAATGTTTTTGAGTAGTTGAGTTTCAATTGTCCATAAATTAGGTATTCAGTTTTTTTTTTTCTTTCGGTTTTGTCGATTTATGAATTTTCTCTCTCCCTTCATGATGTACAACTCGGTATAAGTGTTGATTGATTAAGTGAAGTTAGTTTTGATTTCGTGTTTTTGGTTCATTATAATTTTTTTTTATGAAAATTCTTGTCATATTATTTAGTATTGAGGTAGATAAGTCTTGTGTCCATTCTGTACTTATGAAATTGTTTTGAATACTTAGTGGGTTAGAGCATGA
Organism: Trichonephila clavata; assembly: GCA_019973975.1. NCBI lineage: Eukaryota > Metazoa > Arthropoda > Arachnida > Araneae > Nephilidae > Trichonephila > Trichonephila clavata. The sequence continues at coordinate 4,158 of BMAO01014023.1, read as the reverse complement.
ATTTTTTTTTAAAAGTTGAATTTCATTATGTGAAGAGTGTTGATTACAATTGAGTTAAGATTGTTCGTGATATATTTGAATACTGATGCGAATTAATTCCGGAAGTTATGTTTATCGAATTGTTAAAGGAGGTACAGGAAACTGTTGTCATTATGGTTGTATTAGAATCTAGCGGTTATGTGAATTATTACGGAAGTTATGTTTAACGAAGTGTTGAAGAAGAGATACAGAGAATTGTTTTATGAGTTTGTGAATTAATATGATTATTCAGGTATTAGTTAAGTGATTTAGTAGAAATGATTGAGAATTAGAGTTTCAGTTGTCGAGTTAGTTCTGTTTTTGAGAGATAGTTATCTGTTTGTAGCGTTAGTTAATTTGTTAGCGGATCGTATTGGTTATAAGGTTTTATGGCTATGTTGTTTGAGAGTCAGTATTCGAGTTGCGATAGTCGATTTTGGTGAATTAGTTATAGTAATGGAATTAATATTTTTATTGTTGAACAAATTTTTTTTTTGTGTCTGGTGTTGATGACATGCGAATCGCTCTGTTCAGTGTACATTTATAGCACTCAAGGATTAGAGTGAAGTGTTTCGTTTTTTTTCTCGCCTTCTAATTTTTTATATATAGACTTAAAATCCATTTTTATTAATAGCCACAATTTTAATAATCTCGTCTACTTTTAGTATTAAATTTTTTTGTTTCTTAACCTTGGGTTGCATCCTGATCACATGCATATTCATCGTTTTGTAATAAGGAAAATGCACGCCTAGGTTATACTATTCGTACGCAATTCTCATGGTGAATTTGTCATTCCTTTATGCTATTGATTTTTTGTACGTTGTATTTCAAATGCATGCTTAATTTAATTAGTACTCAAGGCTCAGGGTGAATTTATGATTCCTTATGCTCATTGACTTTGATGTACGTTGCAATTTCTTATGTAATCATGCCATATTGTTATCATGTCGAATTTCGATGTTAGGTGATGCAATGTTGTGATGATTTCTGTTTTTTTGCATTATACTCATAAATAATAATAATAACTTATCTAAACTTGTTCTCACAAATTGTTACAATCTCACACTGGAAAATAATTTTTTTTAAATCCCTTAAAATGGTGGAAATTTTTTGTGTACATTATTAGCTAATAAATTTTCTTCATCATGTCGTTCTGCGATGATCAGTTGAGAAGGAGGAGTTGGCATAATTATACAAAATATCTGTTTAACTTTCATGCCAGACATCGGAAATGTTTTTTTACCATTTTACTATGCATACATGTCGCGCCAAAATCTGTGTCACAATCAATTTTTTAAGTATTTACTTCTTGTATCTTTATATATATATCACTTGTTTGAATTATATTACATATTAATCACTGCTGTTATGTACACAATTATACTGTTACAATGTTTTCGTGCGTGTAATTATTTTGTGTTAAATTATGCGGTAGCCAGATCTCATCTCAAAATTCGAATTTTATGATTTTTTTTCTTTACAAGTCGTTCTATTGTACTACATTTGTTGGCAGAAACGGAGGCAGGGATGGTTGGTGTGGTATTCAAACGAAAGTCCCTGCCGGTCAAGAAGTAGTGGGAGGGAGAAAGTGAAATGGAAAATAATGAGTTCACGTGTTGTGTGTGTAGAACATTTCCCACTTATTATAATCTCTTTTGGAGTATTTTTTTTCATTAAGGTCGAGCTGGGATGCAACTCACGGACCACAGGAAAGGAAAATTTTCCCCTTCGCCATGGCGTCAGGATGACAGGCCAGCCACATTCATCAGGTTCGGGAGCTGTCACGATTTACGACTCCAACACGAGGAGCAGAGGAGACAAACGTTTAAAGGTTCCTACAATGCCGCGAAGTCAATAAGAGAATTCAACAATATGCTACCCATTACGGCGGCTACATCCTTCCAGCGTGGTGTCTTTCACCCTCTTCAATCGTCAAACGACAGGACATAATTGTCGTTATTTCTTCACCTTCACAACAGAAAGGGGGACTTCCGCCTTTTCCTACTGCACTTGGCACTAAAAGGCTCAATCGTCGGGATCAAGGATTCCCCCTCCAGTTTTTTTTTTTTTTTCTTCCTCTCCTGCAGTTGTTTTTCCAAGATTTCATCGTGTCAAGAAGATCCATTTCCGGCTCGCTGTTGGACTATTACTATTGTCATTTAATCACTTCCATTTCAGTTTTGTATGTCTGCTGCAAAATATGTGTTAATTTTTTTTCTCTCTTCCAGGTGTTTGTGAGTCTGAAAGGGGGAGGAGTGATGGGTGGCTTGGAGGCTGGAAGGCTTAGATGCTGATCGGTTTGAAGATGGTCCCTAAGACACATGCAATTTGTGTATTCCCTTGTAACTTGTGACAGGATGTTGTCGCATTCCTTAGTTGGGGGGGGTCACAACGGCCGTCAGCAAAGTTGAATGGACTCATAATTTGGAAGAGTCGTCGCGAAATTTGTAACTCTGCGCTTGGTTCCTGACCAATGGCTAGCGGGACCAAAGGCGTGCGGATGAAAAAGGGGTAATTTGCCCCCACTTAAAAGGAGGAACCGGGACATTCTCGGCAGATTTAGAGAGAGATTTTACAGATTAGCAGAAGACAGATTACCATGATTTCAGATTAAGAGAGTTAAATTTAGGCCGTCCAAAGTACCACCAGCTCCATGCCTCCGTTTCAGATAAGTGGAATGTTGTAGTATCTTATTCTTAAATTTTAATAGTGTATTTTTTTATTTTAACCTAGTAATGTTTAAAAGTAATAAACGAATTGATCTAATTAAATCGGAATTATTCATTTAATCTCATTGTTTTTTAATTGAGTTTTTAAAGTACTAACCACTAATATGATGCAGACATAAGTTAAATTAATCGAACCTGCGTAAGTCATAATATGTTAAATTAATGAAGTAATTGTAGCGCTGCATCAGTACTTAAGACTTTTTCATAAAAAGAAAATGGAGTAGATACAGTAGCGAATCCTAAATTCTGATGCACAAGTAAACGCTCTTTTTGCTGAATATTTTTAAAAGAGTATTATTGTTAGCAATAACTAAACAGCAATCCTTTTTCTGACAAACAAAACTTTTCTCTGAAATATTAGATTTTATTGCCAATCTTTCCAATTTTTGTGTTCAGTCTTTTATGAAATCAAGACAGCTGTAACAGTAACTTTTCGAACTCTTACTGTAACCAAATTATGGTGAATTATAATTCATCAACAGAGCCTCTACCTATTAGGAATGCGGATTATATTAAATCATATAAAAATATTCCTTATCCAGTTTAAATAACACCAAGATAAACAAAGTATTACTCATTGATCCCTCAAGAATTGTGTCGTAGTTTCTTATAGGCTAAAATTATCTTCATATCCATGTTTACGCTTGTTCATTGGCTCTAATTTCAATTAAGGAAGTTACATTAGGATCAGTGGATACTTTTTAAATTGAAATTCCATTTGATATTTGTACGTAAAGAATTCTTTACACATCTTTTTTATCTAAAAATATTTGCATTTCCTTTAACTTTATCATAGAATTTGTGTGGTTCACCATAAGATAAAAATGTAGGGTTCTATGATATAATCAGAATTACGGCACCGTTCAAATTCTATGTCTTCCACTTACATAAAGGAGAATTTTCGAAGTGTATTGTGAATATATCCATTCCTCGTAAAGGTAAACCAAAACTTAAAAATCCCTATACTCTGTTTTTCTGTTATTACTCCAGAGAGAATGACTTTTATTTATTTATTTATTATATATTTTTTATTTTGCTAAAATATATGTTAAAAAGACATTAAATTATTGCGCTACAATGTTCTATACTAATTATTGCACCATAATATTCCAACTGATCAAAAGATTAGTACACTAATTTCTCAATTTATTGCCAAACACGAGACTAATTAAATGGAACTCCTTGTTATCGTGGTAATTTCAATCTTTATAATTTTTAAATAACATTTTTAGTGAACTTGGGCGCAAAAAAAATGTCACTAAAATGTATAAAACAATGACAATTTAGTTCTAAGTTGTGCCCTTATAGTGGCCTGTAGCCACCATGAGTATTAAACATTGTACACAATACATCAAACAAAATCACAAATAATCACAAAGAATTATTTATTGTCTGCTAATACAAAGTATGT
>BMAO01014022.1:0-58540 GCA_019973975.1 Trichonephila clavata | reverse complement strand
ATATAAAGAATCCATTCCAACAACATCGTCGTATTACATATATATATATATATTTACATTATAGAAAAGATTATTTTCTTTCAATATAAATATAAGTATCTTTTTCTCAGGAGTAAAATGTTTTCTTCAAATTTTTTTTACATAAATTACTGAAGGGAATCTATAATATTTGAGATTTCAGTTATACAATTGGGAAAAAATATAGTTTTCAAGTTAAATTTTTCATGTAAAATCCTCCAGATATCCTTATATAAAATTGTATTCAAATATTCTGGCTGATCAGTTTAAAATGAAATTATTAATGTCCTTACTTTTAACTAAAATTTTTTATTGTAGATAGAATTAAGAATTCATGTTTGTTCTTCCAATTATGTTGCATTCGAAAAACATAGTCATTAAATAAATTTTGCAGGGCTGTACTTTTTTTTCCTTTACAGAGAAAAATAAAATTTAAATCATATTAAAAGCAAAAATATCCCTTTTAGTTTTATTAAATATATCTATATATTAAATATTTTTTCAGGAAATTATAATAAAAAAATCTAACTATGGAAACTATGTTTCCTCACAAAATAAGTAAAGCAAGCCTTTTAATTCCTAAAATCATTATTAGTCAAGCTAATTCTATAAGAGGGATTCCATTTCTAGTCATTATAAACTTTGTTACTTTCTTTTAGTTTTCAGATGATATCCATAGTATTGGAATGTCTTTTTTTTTTACTAAAAATTATTTCATATTTTCTAAAAATTATTCCCAATAATTTAAATTATTTTTTCTCGGTTTTGACGCATAGAAAAATCCTAATATTTTTTATTGTCCCTGAACTTTTTATGTACATATTATATAGAATACAAAAATATATTTCCCTTCTTTATGTGAAAAGTTATAACAATAAGATCATTACGACTACCTTGACATGAAGCAGTAATTGTGTAGAGAAGAAGCACCTACGTCATGACGGGGATGGGTGGCATTGACTGTGCCAAAAAATGCATGACATGATGCAATATTTTATACCGTGAAAAACAAACAGAAGTTCAAACTATGCACTGTTTGTCTCTTATTTGAATATAAGTAAATAAAACAAAAAATTGTGAATTACTATAGACAAAATTGTTTAAGTGACTGTATTACTAATGAAAAAGTTTCCAGACACGCGTAATATCATTATTTATGCCATTATTCCTATATCTAGTTTAAAATATTCTTTACCATTAATGATTATATAGGTTACTGCATATGAAATATAAGGTTTTCTTAACATGGGAACGTTGGTCTTCCTGATTTTGTAATATATTGTTTTTTTGCAAAACCTTGTTGATAGTCGTGTTGTACACTGTCATCAACAAAAGAGATTTTCCCAAAATTGTTCCATTTTGCTATTTGTTTTCAAGCTCACAAGGATATGAGTTCAATCGAAATATTTTCATATGATAATTACCTTGCACATCCGTTCTTCGCAAGGGTGAATTTAAAAATTAAACATTACAGATTGAAGGATAAATAATTTTTCAATGAGATAATTTTACGTGAATAGCAAATAAAACGAAGAAAAAGCTTTTTGTATATCTCAGCTGAACAAAACAAAAAAAAATGTTAAAATTTATGTCTGTAGATCTAATAGCTGATAAGAAGGATTTTTTATTTATATTTATAACGCCCCGTAACTCTCTTATGGGTCGATTTTTGAAAACCCCTTCCTAAGCTGATCTCTGCTAAGCAAAAGTAATAATATTGTTACATATTTTGTTTAATAAACGTTTAAAATAGTGTAAATAACTTGTATCTGGATGTTTAATACCTTAATATTACTTTCTGTTGTATTTATTTTATGTTAAAATAGTGATATTCGGAAGCAATGATATTCCTTACATTAAAATGTCGATCCAATGGGAACATAGCGAAATGTTGGAATAGAGCCAAGTTGGCATCATTTTTGGCGACCAAGTCGGCAACTTGATGATTGATTGAATGATACAAAAATTGATATGCTGCAGCTTCCTCTGGTGAGGAGCTTCAACAAAGAGGATAGCACAAAAACCTTCTCCACAAAATACATATACTTTCCAATGTTCACAGTGATCGGTCCAATGGTGTTGGAGTGATGCGAGATTATATATACATACAGACATTCATTTTTACATACAGAGATAAACCTGATAATAATGCTGCAAAAACTACGTTTGTTATAATCGGTGCATTTGGAGAGAATACTCTTAATGCTCAAAAAGTGCAGAGTTGGTTTGTAAAATTTGGTCTGGGGATTTTTCCTTAAAAAATGAGCCTCGTGCAAGACCCAAAATATCTGTGAAAAATGATGATCTAAAAGGATTTGATGAAACGAGTCCAACTCTACCTATTATACTGCTAGTACATTGATAAAATGCATAAAAAATTGAAATTTACACCCCTATATCACTTGTTATTCAACATGTAACTGTACTTATCTACGATAATCCTGGACTACGCCATATAAAACAATTCCAAAATCAAATGATTTTGCTGCACACAGCTTATTGGCTAAACGTTTTTAAATTTTTTGAACGTTTGGAACAATTTTTAAGTGCTAAACAGTATGAAAATGAAGACTGTCATAAATATTCCACATCACATTTCATTGTTTCTAAAGATCAGAATTTTCTTAACACAAATTTTATGTGCATCAAAAATTTTTTTGGAAAAAGTGTATTGAAGCAAATTGACCCTATTTTGATTAAATAAATAACGTTTATAAACAAAATATGCATTATTTGTCCTTTTGTTAAAAATCCTACATTTCATATTCGCCAATATAATCAAATTAAACTTTTATTGTAAAGTAGTTTTAAACGCTTTAAAATTTTCTATAATTTTTCATCCATAATGTTTCACTTGTTTATGAAACAATAATATTATCACGTCACATCACATTTCATTGTTTCTAAAGATCAGAATTTTCTTAACACAAATTTTATGTGCATTAAAATTTTTTTTGGAAAAAGTGTATTAAAGCAAATGGACCCTATTTTGATTAAATAAATAACGTTTATGAAAAAAATATGCATTATTTGTCCTTTAGTTAAAAATCCTACATTTCATATTCGCCAATCTAATCAAATTAAATTTTTATTGTAAAGTAGTTTTAAATGCTTTAATATTTCCTATTATTTTTCATCCATAATGTTTGGATTATTTATGAAACAATAATATTATCACATACAGGATTCATACATTAAAATTTTGTCTAATTTCTTTTCACTATGAAAAGCTAAGCTCTTTGCTCTGTCGGTCTACTCAATATCACATTTACGCTGTTTGCCACAAGCTCTCAGTGATCTCTGATGGTTATTTTGCACCCCGAAGTATCATTACATCGCCTTTATGTCTTTCTACATGAGTTCCATTACATTCAAACCTTAATGGTATGGATTCCGAACATACTTGGGAATGGTAAAACGCAAAACCGATGTAGGAAATGAATAGTTTATAACATCTTTGAAAAGTGTCCCATGATTTCTAGAGATAATGAAACATTCATTTTAGTTAATATGAATTATTATTTATAATTTTAAATGAAAGCTTTGTTTTCAAAATTCTGCAGAATTATTTTAAGATCTGCAAGTGATAATGGAATTTATATCTTATATTTTTTAAATAGAAAAGAACCTGGCTTCTTCTTTTACCTCTGGATTTCTTTTTTTCTTTTCTTTCCTCTCTTTTAGTGATAAGAAATATATCATCATATCCACGTCACTGTAAAATTTCAAAGAATTTATTTCAAATATGCAGCGGGGAAGATGAAAAAATAGCTCGGTTATAAATTAGTTTTAATTACTTAGGACTTCTTATATATATCCGTATTCAATATTTGCTTTAAGTGCAAAGTATTATTTAATCCTTGTATTTCTATGCAATTAAAATACTTTTTCTAAATTTTTGATAACTATATTATTACATTTAAAAGATAGCTTTTAAATAGAAAACTTCATTTCTCTTTAAGCCTTGAGTTAAATATATAAACCAAAATACAAAAATAATAACTAGTTCCGGAAAAGCTAAACTAAGATTGATGAGACAATTAAATATTCTGTTCATGCTTGTGTTAGGAGAATATTAAAATGAATTTTCAAAATAAGTAGGTTTATACAGATAAATAAAAATGACACATAAACAAAGCTGATAACATAAATCCATTCTTAAACAAAATTTATTATGGACTTCTACACAAAAAGTAATTATTGAAATCCAATGAAAAATGCCTGAAATTATCTTATTTAAAGAGCATTATAATCAGTGCTTTAGCAGGTTTGTTATTTGTTTTAATCAACACCTCACTTAGAAGCAATACGAATCTATTAATATTGGACTTCGCAATTTTAAACTATGGTCAGTTGATGATGACCACACTTAAGAAAGCACCAAACTCTCTGATCTTCCACATGGCTCCTTACGAAGAATTTAAATCTCGACAAATTTAACGTGCATTATCATTTCTGCATGACATGTCTCTAAAGACACCATAACTCAAAACCATGATGTTACCATGAGTCAGCCTAAATGATTACCAGGTTGCCATGGCAATTTTAATTGATTGATACAACAGTTTGAATCTTTATACATTTATATTTTTTAACTTTTGATCTAAAACTAGGTCAGTTATATTTTTTTTCATTTATATTTAATAAAAATATATTTATGTAATAAAATTTTACGAATTTATCAATTCATTTTAAGTGTTAATGAAAACAAGAAATTTAAAGTAAATTATATATCTCATTGATAATCAATTAATAAGATGTATGGAATTTGTCCTCATTTGAGTGTGTGTGAGAAAGATAAAAATACGAAGTATCAATCCAACTTTTTGTTCAAATTCTAAAGAGTTATTCCTATTGATTAATCTAATAAGAAATATTTTTAAAGTTTGTTGTTTTTAAAGATATTCTTTCATCAAGCACGCATTTATTTCTTTAAATGTCAATTATTTACAACTAAATACGAATATTTTTTTTTAGTCTTATGTACTGTTCATAATATAAAAATAAACATACAGAAAGCCACTTTTACCCAGAATTTCGTCCGCAGAAGAAAATATTATTTAAGTGTATAAATAATGGACCACTAGATTAGAAAAAATATTAATACTATTTTGCACACATATTTTTCATCATTTAAATTTCCTTTAAAAAATATGTCTCCATTTTCTGTGCTACGGTTATCGTTTTCATCTTTTCATCAAGAACAAAATCAAAGCAATTTTTGTACAGCATATCGTCAATCGAACTTCTTTGTGTCTCGCTATTTCTAGAGATTTAGCAAATAAATGCTTTACATACATATACTGTGAGACAAATTATGTCAAAAGGCATCACAATATAGGCGCATTCATACGTCTAATGTGATCACAAGTTCAGTAAATGTTTTCAATTTATCTATTCATTTTGTCAATGCTTAATTGCCTAACAAAGAAAGCAATGCCCTGTTGAGCGCGGTCTTCATTTTGTAATCTGCAACAAACTAACATGAGAAAATAAAGAACGCTATTTCCTATAAAAATAGAGCAAACAAATATGTTTATTGTTCTTTGCACTAGCATTCAGAATGTGTATGTGTGTATCTAATTTAACAATAAATGTCGAAATCTTTGTTCTTAGTGTATGTTTTTTTCAAGCCCTATTATAAGTAAGTGAATATTTTGAGTATTTTTCCATTTTATATTTGCTATATTCTGAAATCTGTAGACTTTAAACATTACATATTATATAAATTCATTCATTTCAATAAACATTAAGAGAAACAAAATATTACGGAAACAAAATGGGATAAATTTTACATTCAATTGTTTAACTATAACAAGCAAAAATATTTTTAAAAATCTGATTTACTCAGATACGTTTAAAATAGTCTTATGAAATAACGTTCAAACTCATTACATTTGCTTCAAAAAAAGCCAAACTCCTATTCATAATATTCTAATAGCCAACAGTCGTATTTTATTTAAAAAGTATGCCATATCTGAAAAAATAACGAGAATACACCAAATTTCTTTAGAAGTACATAATTACTTGATATAAGATATAATATTCAAATGCATCTAAATAACTAATACAAATGTAAATAAAAATATTAAAGTTATTCAGTAAGCAAAAATATTTTCTAAAGTATTTCAAGTATTTTTTTTTTCTTTTTTAGTGTTGACGATATAATTTGGATAAATGGTGCCAATAAAAAGCTAGCACTCGCTCAGAAGCCTGCTTAAAAATCAAATTTACTTAGACGGAATTAAAAATAGGCCGCATGAGAAAGAGGTACTGACCAGACTCTACCAAGACTTTACGCAATAAGGGATTTAATCAATTAACAATAGCCAAAAAATTATTTGTCTCAATAAAGTGTGATTCAAATTTTAGATTATCATTAAAGTCAAAATTTTTAAAAACGATCGCGCAAAGAGTGGTTTGAAGCAAATAACCTCTTTAAAAAAGCGTAAATCGCTAGAAGGCAACATGATGAAAAACCATTTTTAGAGATAAAGATTTATAAATAGAAAGTAAAGTGAACAAGATGGAGATATTTCGATTATGAATTTACTTTTAAACACGTGTGCTCAAGACAAATAAGCTAATTGCCTGCAAGTAAAAAGAACCAGAGTGTGATGATGCAACATCTTTCATTACAAAGGCAAATTCGCAATTTTCAATTAAAATTCGGCAATTTTCCCATACTTTATATTTTCCTTGGTTATCCAGATATTTATGTTTGACCTGGAAAGCAGGAAGGTTTTACTACAGATACTTTCGAACACTCAATAATATTTAAACCTTTCTCATGATTTTAAGGAGCATAAATGCTGAAGACTTAAGAAATCCATAAATTTGGACAGGAAATGTAAATTATATATATAAGGAGAAACGAATATTTTGATTTAAGCATCGGAAAATGTATCTGAGGATATCTTTATCTTCCGTCAAGATTCTGCAGTTTAATAGTTGTCAAAGTTGTGTGCTTCACTTTAGCACAATAAGTATAATGTATTAATTAGTTACCCATTCACTCAATTTCAATCCCATGGAGACTATGGGGAGCATAATAAAAAATAACTTTAAGATTTAATCCCAAAGAACACACACGAACCTCTTTGAACAACTATCAACAAAGTTGACAAAAAAAAAGATTAATGTACCGTATGCCATATGAGCTACGTGAAACCTTTAAGAGTAAATAAGCTATCAATATTCACAGTAATTTTTTCACTTAAATAGATTATACAATTTTTTACATGTAATGTCAACAGCTAATTGACGATTTATATCAAGGCCATATAGACATTGCCATGCAATGGATTCCATCGCACTGTAGCATTGATGGGAATGAAAATACTGATTGTTTGGCTAAGAAGGGAACAAAAGTCATTCGAAACTCTAGCAATAGATTTCATTTCCATAGTGCCAAAAGAATCATAAAAAAGTACCCCAGAGAACAATTCTGGTCGAAATTCAACCAGAATATTAAAAAATGGGGTTTAGCAAAGTTCTGGATATTCCAAAATGACAGCGAGGTGGAGCTGTGGCCGATTTTCGAATCGCTACTGGCCACGACTGCTTATCCAAACATTATAGGCATTGCCTATCCACTGTGCGACTACATTGAAGAAATAGACGCCATTCATGTGGCACACTGACGAGCATTTAGCTTTGGAGTGGGGCAGATATTGGGAGGCAAGACACAAAATGTGGGATTTATAGACTATACTGTGAACTTGTGTTTCTTTTGATTCTTGTTATTTGTCAATCTTCTCTCTTTCTTATTTTGCTTACTTTTGTCTTGTAATTTGCCAGTAGAAATAAAAACAATGTTTTTATATGTTATTCTATTTTTTAATCCAATGACAGTTATTTAAATTTTTTATAAAAAAAGAAGAAAAATGGAAAATGTTTGCAATTTTATACTAATTTTGTGTACATCCAACACTATTCTACAAAATATACAGAATATGGTACAACACAATATGCTACAGATTCATTTATATGGTTCAGAAATCAATGCAATCTAAATAATTTAAGAACTTTGCACTTTATCATTACCGTTGGAATGATAAAGTTTACCAGAATTTAAATTATGATAGTAAATAAAATAGAAATTCCTCAAACAACTATTGATTGTATTTGTCATTAATGCCGTTATAACACAAAACCGCAAAGATTGCAATTTTTTTAGAACACAAAATCACGAAGGAAGCATCCAGTATGGGTAAATTTTCAACAGGCATAAGCATTTGTAAGTCATGCATGATTAGCAATCCTGTATTTGCAAACTATGCATATGTAACAAAAAGAAAGAAAATAGAAGAACCTTTCTGAATGTTTAAATTACGTTGGGTTTCTCACTATTTTTTGGGAGGGGGTGATATTTTATAGAGAAAGACAAAAACTAAGCTATATCTCTTCGAAAAATGTAGATGTCATTTGACTATGGTTTAAAATTACCAGGTCCGTCGCCAAAAGCTCTCGTGTAGCTGAACAGCGCGAAGTTAATATTTACTCACTCGAAAAATATAGAAATTAGTCGAACATATGTATCTACGTTTTTGAAATAAAAATCAAGATAAGTCAATTCATCTAAAGGGAATTTGTTTCCTCTACAAACCTACTACATTTTTTTATTCATACTACAAACTTTCTAAATTGCGTACATAATCTCATTTATCCCCACAAATCTTGTTATGATGATTGAATTAAAGTTTAATTTGATTACGATTTACAATGTATCCAAGTATGAAAAATGAAATAATGAATTCCCTATCCATTGTTTTTGAGAATGCTTTAAATTTTATTGCATCTTCAGGATCCTGATAACTAAACTACCATGTTTAGTTAGGTTTACAGAAAAAAACTACTGAAAACAGTGAAGTGTTTTTAAATTAAATTCATTTATTAAGAAAGCCGTACTAAAATAGTTCTATAGAAGATACAGGTTTTGTAAATCTATCGCGAAATATCGAAAAAAATTAACGCACGCAACTAAAACATAGAATGAGTTACCGTTTTCATAGACACAAAAATAAATCTAATTAATTGTACTTTAAAAACAACTAATTTATATCAGCCATTAATGTTACCCGATTTGGTAGCCTATTATAAAATTAAATTGTTTTAATTATTCTTAAAAGTATATTCCCAAAGAATTTATCTATTATACAAAATACGAAAAAAATGAGGATTCACGATTATTTTTCGTGTTTGATGATTATTGTTATATAAAAATCTCGGAGTAAAATAATCTCTTTCAATAAAAAGTTCCGTTATATGTGAGATTGGGGAGGGGTAATTTTATACAATTCATTTCATTAAAAGATTTTTTCAAGTTATACAATGTGTGTGTGTGTCAAGAAATATTTTTACATAACTATATCTAAAAAAAATATACATCTATCTTTTATGAATTTATTTTTTGATTACTATTTTTCAATATTTTTCATTCATTTTAAACAGCTCTTGAAATTTTCAAACTATATAACATTCGGAAGACATAATTATGTCGGTGTTCCTCTAGCATTATTTTGATCATTCTATTCCAATGTAGTTTCCTATCTTGCCTTATTTTATGTTTTTTTCATCAGCATTTATATGAAGATTGGATTACAACTAAATGCTTTTCGAAACTTACTTTCCATGTGTATGCAAAATTGGTGATCTAAAATCCTTTATATGATGTAGATTTAGGAAGCCACTCGTATTTTTATGATATCTGGTGTGTTTTCCTCAAAATACTTTAATTTTCTGACAAATATGTTTGTAATAATACATACTCACAACTCAAAACGTACTTCATTTGCCTAAATTCGTCTCTGTCAATTTGCAAAATTTTTCTTTAAAATATAAATCATTCGAAAAATATGTCCAACACATATTTCTTACATTTTACAAATCTGTCATAAACAGAAGTTTCAAATTGCTTCAACAGCATTCCTTTCTTATGTTTGTTTCCTGTGGCGATTTCAAGTATTCCATTCAGCGCCATTTCTATAAATCTTTGACTTGTGAATTGGTGCATCTGTAATGTAAACAGAGTTCTTGAAATTCTTCATCTCAAAATATTTTCGCTTTCAGAGCAACAATAATGTCTTAATATGTTTTCAAAATATAGAACTAAATTTATTTTATAAAAAAACCCCTTAAAAGTGGGAAATATCTACACTTTTTCAATCATAAATTATTAATGTCGATGACAGCCTACACAATTAAGCGTCTTGAGCAGATAATTCAGAAGTATGGAAACTGGAAAATAATGAAAGAAACGAATATTTAATGGAAAATTTAAGAAATTTAGCCACAAAGGATAGAAGTTTAAGTAGTGGCAGTTTTTGCTTGGGTACTAGGCTAACATAAAATTTTAAAGTATTAGTGTATGTCAGTTATTATCCAAATATTTTTTGTAGACAAATTAAACATTAAATTGAATTCAGTGTCAAACCATCCGGAAATTTCTATTTTCAATAAAAATATCTTAAAACGAATGATAAAAAAAATTCGCAATGACACTTCTTATTCTAAAAATGACTTTGTTAAAAATTGTATTCGCCGTTTTATTTTGAAATTCCAATAACAAGTCCTTTCTTCATATTTTTTTAAATTAAAGTGATTTTATATTATTCCTTCCAAATAGAAGTACATTATAAATGTACTTAATATATTTTGTGCGCTATATTTATACAATGACTTTTGAAAATTTAAAAATATAGTCTTTGCAAAATGAAGCAATTGTAAAATGATCTTCAGTAAAGGATGTTTAAAAATCGATTATTATAAAAATATAGTAAAAACTATCAAATTTTTATTTTAAAATAAGAGTTTATATAACACATCTACCTCAAAAACATTTGATAAACTACTTTCTTCTGAAAAGTGATCCAATGCTGAATTAATACATTACTAACAAGAAACCTAAAGTGCCAGTTAAGGAACTTTGTTGTTTAGAGGTGTAAATTAGAAAAAAATTTTAATGTAATTTAATTCTTTAAAACACACACTCACACACATATATATATATATATATATATATATATATATATATATTATATATTATATATTAAGCTCTGTGAGCAGAAGTTCTAAATCTTTTGGAAGAATCCTTTTACTGGTAATTTTTTGATATTTTTCTGCTTAAACATTTGGAGAATTTTTTGCTTAATAGTAGTCGGTTGTTCTTTCATATTTCTATGAGATTTTTTATACTTTGATTTTTTATACTTTGGATTTTTTATACTTTGGATTTTTTATACTTAGAATTTTATACTTTAATTTCTATTTATTTTATTTTGTCTTTCCTACGAGTTGCAAAGGGGAAGGTTGGCGCCTTCAAACTAGTTTAACCCACTTATTCGGCCTAAGTCCGAAATTGCATTTTGACTCACTAGTTCTTATTTGTATTTCATTAGATTGATTTTTTTTTTTTTCTTCCCTGTTATGTTCTATATTTTATATAATTTTTTCCATATATATATATATATATATATATATATATATTACTATCTTCATAGTTATCTTAATCTTATAACTATTTTGTGTATATTTATGAATTATATATATACATCGACTCTCGCTAATTCGAAGTATATGCTAGCCCTAGAAAAACTCTTGATATTTCGAACTAAAACAATACGTTTTGGTACACTCATTATTTCGAAGTAAAATCTGTGGCTGCCAGACTGTAACACACAATATTCGAAGTTATCTTATAAAACTTCTACAATTGTACACTTACTATCTAGATCCTATAGCAAATAGGTTGGAGCTTACATGTTTTGTGTTGTATTCCTTCTGCGTGTCTCCCTGTAATGTAGTCCCTTTGATGACCATCTGTCTGCTAGCTCTTCTTTGCATTTCCCTGTTCCTCAGGCGAAAATTCACTTGTATTGCTTTCTTTCTTCAAGTGAACAGTTCTGGCCACCCTTGTTGTCAGTCGTCCATATCTTTCATTTAAGACGTGGCCTTGCTACTCATGTGTTCAGAAAGAATGGTCCACTATTGTGACGAGTAGGATTGTGTTTTTTAGGTTGGACTGACATAAATATTTATGGCTCATTTGTGTGACTTATAGCATGTAGCCCCAAATAGGACATCGGTGGCACTGGACCCTGCCTTGAAAACTAATGGTGTTGAGGACAGTGTCTGCGGGAACCTGGTGCGAAACGATTTCATTTCCAACGAGGAATGGAAGAGATTTGGCGTGCGTGAAAGAGAATTACCATATAAATGTATTATTTTAATACATGACTTAACTTCTGTACAAATTTTATACTGCATAATATATACTTTTTAAAAATATGTTAAAGTAATTTCATACATTTGTGCAATTGTTGTTTTATTACATAGTTTAATATTTAAATGTATTAGAAAAATAATTCAGGAGTTTTTTTCTTGCCGTCTCGATAATTCGAACTCTTGATAATTCGAAGTTTTTCATTGATCCCTTCAACTTTGTATTATTGAGAGTCGACTGTATGTATGAGAGTTTTGCATATATATACATATATATACAAAATAGGAAAACTTTTTCATGTTTTATAAAATATTCAAATTTAAATATCACATCCATTTGTAAATAAATATGTCTCTATTGTAATAAATATGCAACTTAATTTGCATGAATATGCAAATTAAGTTATTTTCTAAATGAAAATTCAAAATACATTACCATAAATCAAATATTAAAGTGGATTGTTATACAGAAGTAAATTCTTTTAATGTTAGTAATCATTTTTCGAATTGTAGAACAACTGTACTAAACGTACAACTGTACTACGAACCGTATTCAATATTTTTGCTGAAAAGAAATATAATTACAATGAATAGTAAATGTTTGGAACAGTACACACACACATGCAATGGAATGAAATGCAAGAAGAATATTTCCTTTTTAATAGAAAATCCACCCTTTAAAAGAAACAAATCTGTGAAAAGTTACTGAAATAAACTTAAAATTGTCTCCATTCTTAAAAAAAGAAACCTTGTCAATTTTCACAAATTTCAACTTTTCGTGTAGATTATTTTCAATATCTCTTATTCATTTGTTCTCAAAACAGCAGAATTTTTTAAAAATATATTTATTATTTATCTATTTATGTTTTGAGATTTTATTTTCAATACTTCAGACAATTTCAAATAAACAAGCAGTGTAGTTTTCTCGTTTTTAAAGGGGTGTTATTTGTATTGTCTGTACTAGAGTGAAAGATTAGCTATAAAATAAGCATTCAAATATAGAATGGAAGTTTTGTGACGAATAATAACTTATTTTTAAAGGACGAAAACTAGCTGAATAGAGATATTTCAATATATTCTAAAAACAAAATCTTCGCTACTTTTTTACCAACACTTGTTCTGGTTACATCTAAAAATCATTTTTTTAAAGATTACTAATAAAAGTTTTTGACTTCAAAGTATAATTTAAAATGCATCATATTTTTCTTTTAAATCTTCCCATATATATAATAATAATTTTCACCATTACTAGCGTCCGCAGCAATTTTTAAGCTGCACGTGTTCTCTGGGTAGTGCTCATTGAGTAACAGCATCCATTGGTGTGCAGCCCTTTCAACATGCCCTTTTCTTCAAAGAAAAGAGTACCTCTTCGGAGGGGAAACGGCCCTTCTCAGGGCCAGAACGTGACTGTCATTACAACTATCTACTGGAATGCTGGTTGTCTTTCTAGTGACAAACTTTGTGAACTTTAAACTTTACTTAGAAGATACTGACGTTTTTGCAATTGTAGAAGCGGGTGCCTCCGCAAACCATTTAGAATAAATTACAGAAGTCATCATTATGTACTGTATACTCTACCAAGATCAAAACAGATTGCTTCTGGTTTAATCGTAGGAGTAAAAATTACCATATCTACCAACTTAAAGATCTTACATGAAATGCAAGATAATACATTCGAAGCAGTGGATGTGAATCCCTGGAAGAGTAACACTCGAATAAAACATCTTTACATATAACCCTCCAGGCAACCCACCATTGACACAGAGCATAAGAAAGCTCCCTGGATAAAAATACTATTATCATTTAAGATTTTAATAGTCACTCACCTAGATTATTCTACTGAGATATACGTGAATACACAGGGCAGAATTATAGAGGATATCCTTGATTTTTCATCAGTGACTCTAGTTCAAAGATCGAACATACCTTTATTTCATTTAAGGGAAAAAAACAAACCCAGACCTGACTACCTCACATTCTAACATGGCACCTATTACATATTTAGAGTTCTTAGAATCATGCAGTAGCTATAGACATAGAAAAAACTCTGTGTAAAACTCTCCCAAAGAAGACATTTCCAACAACCTAACAGGAATTATCTCCCTAGAAAGAAACTTAAAAAGGCTGATTGGATTAAATTTTCTAATTTGACCGACTTGCTTCTTACTCCCGACTTTAGGAACGAAGTAAACCAAGATAAAAGATAGAACCACATTTCTGAAACAAATAGGATCAATGCACTTGAGACAATCCTAAGGGGCAAGATTAGAAACTACAAACCCTTTTCGACAACGGTACTGACTGACCTCAAGTCAAAAAGAGACAGTGCACATATTCAAACTGAGCTTATTGTTACTGGTGATACTGTTGACAATATTGCGCTACCATTAGCACAAGCTCTTTTAAAAAGCCATTAAACTTGCAAAAAGAGACAGACTGTTTTAAAGAATGTGCCTCAAATCTTGATCTCATAAGGGATAGTGTACGTGCTCAGCAATTCCTATCGACCTTTAGGAATGAATTCTTATACAGAAAAAACGAAATACTTTTCCTTTTTATACACATTTGACTACCAATCGTGACAAAGTTTTGGCATGAGCTAAACATTATGCTTCTGTCTGTAGATTACGCAGAAACAAACATATTGGCCCCAACTCTTCCAGCGTTCATTTGGATATCTGAATCAAGAGGATAAACAGCTTTTGAACGACAGATTAACGTTTACTGATCAATGGAGGAAACAAAGAAGGATAAAAATGCAGGCCCAGATGATCTTTATGTAAAACATTTCCACATTTTAGGTAGAAAAGTCGAACTTACCCTGCTACACTTCGATAATATTATCTCTAAGACAAGTATACCTTCTGATTGGAGAAAATATGCTATTTTTTCCATTCTAAGGCCTCGAAACCTACTGACCCTCCATCAAGCTACAAACCTATCTATTTAACAAATGCATGTGGCAAACTGATGTACGGAATGATTATTAATCGTCTAAGCTACTTTTTTTGAAACACAATAAAAAAATGTCAGATATTCAGGCTGTCTTAAGGAGCAAAAAGAAACACAATGGAAAAAGCAGCCATTTTTTCACAATCAACAAAATAATGGATTTCACGGTAAAAAAAATCAACTTTAACTGTACATGCTAACTTTAAATTTACTTTCGATACTATTTGGATTAAGAAACTTTTCCAAAAAAAGCAAGAGTGACCGACTCAATGGAGGTGGAAGAGGTGAGAAAAAATTCGTGACTTTAAATGTGTTTTATCACAATTTTAATTTTGAACATAGAGGTGTTTTCTAATCCTTAAATCATATTTTCTGTTGAAGATAGAGTTTTGAAATGTTTTGTAGATACAACCAAGAATATTTTCTTTAAAAGTTAATATGGAATTTAGGTCAGAGACCTCTAATAATTTTTAAAGAATAGTAATGTTAGCATTTTAGATTTTTCGTATTTCTCTTCAGGTTTAGCTAGAAATTTTTTAAAAAAAATAATTGTAAGATAATGACTGGCCAAACTGAATTTGTACTTTTAGAATTAACTTAATAATGAAATCTGAATATAAAACACAAATTGTTTTTATTGTTACTGTCTCCGAAAAGAAATTTTTAAAAAAGGGTACTGTGTAGCTTTGAAGTTAAATTTTACACAGTGATATTCATTGAAAATGAAACAAAAGTTCCAGTAACATCCTTTTATCATTTTATTAATTTCGATCAAAAAAATGTTAATATTTCATCATTATTATTAGTGTTTTCAAAATATACTTTCTCCCAGTAGTGCACATGTAAATTAAACAGAACAGCGAAATATTCTGAGTTTTAAGAAAATTAAAGATTATAAGTTATAGAAAAGTTAATCCACATACATGTACATTAATCATTTAAATGGGCTCTTGATATCTCGAAGAAAGTTATTATAACTAAATTTTATAAAAAACCTTTCTAAATAATAAAAAATCTAAACTGTTCATCATTAAGCATCTTTTTCAATGCTCAAAAGCATAATCCTCATATATCGGAGTGGTTTTTTAGAATACACATTACCCAGATCAATCATACGATAAAATGAATAATTTTAATATTTTTTGCGTATTATATATATCCCATTTTTTATTGTAAAACCATTTCCTCTTTGCTTGGGACTTTAATACACAAACAGAGTAGCATCAACGGATCAGTAAAAATTAGCGAGGTAAATCAATGTTTTATTTGTAAATTTTGCTACTGAAAATAAATAAAAGATAAACTGAGAAAAATCACTGCGAAAACTTTGTACATAAAAAAAAATGAAGAAATCACCTCAGCGAAGCAATCTAATTCTTAAAAATATCCCTCATCTTGAGCCACAGGATTAACCTTTAGATGTTTTTTCTCTGCTTTGCTTATTTACGCTTTGACAAGAATTCTCCATTGCATGAAGCTCTAGTGATAAATTGTTATTATTTTTCACTAGAGATAAATTTTAATAATATTTTTGTTCTTTCAAGTCGCTTCATAAATTTCCAATAAAGCGTATTCAATAAACAAACTAGCGATGTTGATGAAAATATAAGATTCTGTAAAAAACGGAGAATATTTGCCAATTCCGAATTAATTCATTTGCTTTAAAAACAGATAATTTTTCCTGAATTTTCATTTTTATTTATTTATTTTTTTGCACAGGCTTTTTGCACAGAGCCTGATTGTGCTTTCGGGAAAATATTCCAGCTTTTTTGTAGTTATTTTTATAAAATCAAAATACCACGCATAATTATAAAATATTAATTCTATAATATAACTATACAGAAATTCTATATAAAAAAATAACTAAAAATACTATCCAGAAATTAAGTTCATAAAAGTATTTTGAGTGATGTGTTTTTTTTAATTACAAAAAAGTCAACGCATATACAATAAAAATGTTGGCCCTCTGCATCAGAATGTGAATTAGTCTTTTTATATAAACCAAATTAAACATATAACAGCGAAGTAATACAGAGGTAAAAATATAAACAATGTATTGTATTTATATAATTCTAGAATAATTAATATGTATTTGCATAGAGTTAAACAAATATTATGTTATTTTATTCAAATATATATTCTTCAGGGAACTACTTCTGCAAATGGATTACAATTCTAAAAAAAATTGGTACTTAGCGTATTAAAGCATCGATCATTTTCCTCAAATCAATGCTGCGTAACACCAAATGCCTCGAAATACAGCTAAACTGTTCTCATGCATGTTCGAACACAGTAATAATAAAAGGACTACATTTGGCAACGTTTGTGTAATTGACGATGTCTTATTGTTTAACAAAATTGGTTGATGGTATAATACATAAGTACCAAATATGCCATCAGTTTTATAGGATTACCACTAAATCATAATAGGAATAATTCCCACTTTTATACACCAAGTGGCCAAATTATTATATCTATTCCCTTGGGTACAATATTGGCCCACGTTCTGCCCTTAATATTGCATTGATTCTTATTGGTATAAACTCCATGAGGTATTGGTAGTTCATAAGAGAAATCTGCTACTATATCCGATGAATTGTATCTTCGAAATATTTTGAAATTGGTTGGTATTGGATCAACAGCTCCAGATACCTCACATTTAATCCCAAAGAATTTTAATTGGGTTGAGATCTGATAATTTTGCAGGCAAAGTAAACCAAAAGTAAATAAAAAGTAAAGTCTTTGGCATGCTCTGCAAACCATCTGCAAGCAATGCCAGCTGTATAACATACGCGGTAAGAGGAGTACTTGATCTGTGATAAAAATTAAATACCTTTGGGCATTCAGGTGCTCTTCCACATGAATCCAAAACAATAATATTACATCCACCATTTCGAAGAGTTGCGGCAATAAAAATGGGTTTCGTACATTCATTCTGTTTTTTTCATATTCGCACTCTGCCATCTATATGGTGCAAGTGAAAACAGGATTGATTGGACAATATGGTCCTTTTCCAATCATCTATTGTCCACTTCTTGCACTTATTTGCGAATTGGAGACGTCTGTTCTTATTCAAGGCAGGATGTTGAGGCTTTCGAACAAGTTGTCAGCTACCATAGCTTATAAGTTGCAATGTGCGGTGAATGGCTCTTCCACAAACGTTCGCAGTTGCTCCTTGATTAATTATTCTCGCAATTTGATTTACAATTGCTATCTGTTAAACAGGACAGCTTTCATAATTCTCCTTTCTGAGTGAAAATTCAGTAGCCTGTGACACCCGCTTTCTGCTTGGCAATCTACTATCTCTAAGCATTAATTCCTTAAATGGTCATTTCCCCCAAAAATACATCAAAAGAGGCATATTTTTTTCATTGTATATAACTAAATGCAATACTAATTCCCGCCTTAACCACAAAAAATAAAGGCCGTATGAAAAGCATTTCAGTATCATAGACAAATGTATGAACTTTTCAAAACACCGGCATTAAATAAGACTATAATAATTGAAAATACGCTCAAGTCAAAGAAAGAAAGAAACTATCAGTGCCTGTTCGCTGTACAGGTATTGATAATTTCTGGCACTGATACCGTTTGCGGCCGACTTTCGGGGCGAACCACTTAAGGGGTTAATTACGACATGTCAAGCGCCTAAGCTTTCAAATTTAGTTAAGTAACGTTTTTTCTATCTATCTTTGCAAACAATACTCAGTGCAATTGATTCTTCACGATTTCTTCATTCCCTTTTAAAGGCCATGCCGTTTCCTATGGGCTACAAAGTAAAGTTGTTGTTGATCACTTAATAAGTTTCAATGTGTAATAATAATTTGGTTTCTCAGTGTTTTTAGCTCACAACTTAATTCTAGCATAATAGAAATCTTAAAATTTTATAACTTTACTTTTGATGTTTAAATTGAAATTTTAAACTTCAAAATTTTATTTTAAACAACATTTTTAAGTTTTACGCATATATCCAGTTGATAAAAAAAATAACGATTTTTTGTGATTTAACAAAACTTATAAGCTCTCCTATTGCCTGAATATTCTGCTTGGACTATTTGAAATGTTTACAAGTAGCATATTCATTATAAATAATGTATACAAATTAATTTTGTTCAGTTAGAGCAGGGGTGGCCAACCTGAGGCACGTATTCCACAGTGTATCATGGTGAAGTTGTAACAGTGACACTCGAAAATTTACTGAAAAATATAAAAAAATTGAAAGGACATTAAATAACTATTTTTTCTTTGTTAAAATATGGTTGTATTAGACAAAAACCTCCTAATTTGGATCAAAATATGTTTACGTATAAATATTTTCTGTTATGAACATAATAAATAAATGTCTCAAAAATAGTTGTTATTCCCCTAAAGTACCGTAATTTTGTAAGTATTTGCAAAAGGCAATTCTAATATGTATGACTTGGTAAGAAAATTAGAAATTCAAACGCCACATAAGGTACAGAGTGCTTAATTATTGTTTAGGATTAAAGGATTCAAGTTATTAATTTTTTCTTTATAAGTAACCTAAGTGAATGAACTTGTAAAAAAGGTTATTAAAAGAAAAACCGAAGTTTGTACTTTTGGCATATATATTTTATTATTTTTTTTATTTCAAGTTTACAAGCTAGGATTATAAAATATGCTATTTGCGGAAAAATCTCATAATAAAATTATAAATAATATTTTTTCATTTTTTTTTTGTGGAAAACTAGGAAGTGGCACGCAAAATATTTTTTTTTCAAATAGTGGCACTCTTCCCAAAAAGGTTGGCTACCTCTAATTTACATAAACGAAATTCGATTCTGTTTTTTCCTAATATTCGAATAACTTTGATGGAGACAGAATAATGAGCCCAAGAACAATGTAATTTAAAATAAGGAATCTGTAAAGGGTTTTAAAATGAAAAAAAGTACTCATGTATTATCAGTCTTTACAACTGAAGTAAAGAATAGTAGAGAGAATATTCACTAATGCTTAAGATTTTCAATTTATATCAAGCACTGTTGAGTAATGCAATTAGTACAACATCAAAAACAATTCTAGAATTTTAACTTTACTATTCTAAAAACAATTGGTTGTTTTCATGCAAAGTATTATGAATGCTTCCTCGCTAATATACATAGCTCAGAATAGTTTGAATTTGTTAAGGGGTTAACATTATACTCTCACAACAAACAAACAAAGATCAAGTCATATTAATCAATCAACTGAAACAGTATTCTGTAATCAAATACAATGATTTTAAATCTCTCTTTTCTCTGCTCAGAGAAAAATAACATTTTAAATTAAAACAGAATGATGTCCATTCGTTTCCATAACTATTCCCTTACATACGCATAGCACAGAAAGTAAAACTTAATCTTTAAGATCATATCTTAGAGAATTTTTAAAAAGATAATTTTTACGATATCATTTTCTGTTTACACATCAATCAATTTTGAATAAATTTTAACTAATGATAAAATCAGAATTGTAACTTTTTTTCAAAATTGTAATAAGTTACATTTATAATTAGTACAATATAAATATGTATTTAATAAACTTTTATTTAAAAAGGTAAGGTTATTAAATGCATAATTATGCTGTACTAATTTTTATTTAAATACTCCAGCTACTATTCAAATAATCTTACTGAAATATAAGTGTTTATTTATTATATCCCTACTTATAGTGCATAGTTCAGATTAAATTTTAATTCTATTTTTCTCTCATAAATAAAATATTTATCTTTTTTTAAAAAAATTCTTAATTTATTAATTTTTTTGTCATTAAATATCAATAAAAATATATATATGCACAAATTTACCGAATAAGTACTGATTTTCTTCTAAACATCTGACTATTTATTCGTAAATTAACATTGTGTTCATTTTAATACTTAACTGTCCAATTTTTTTTTAAAAAAATAGCTTTGGCTAAAAACTTATATTAAGGTAAGAGTACTTTATTAAGAGAACTTTAAAATAAATTATAGTATAAAAATCTAAAAACACATTTTTAAAGTTAATTGAACTAATTTGTAACATAATCTTTTTTTTAGAGAGCCGTCAAATATGAAATTAGTTGCCAAACCTGGAAATAAGATCTGAAATTAGTCACCAGATGCGGTTTGGGATTTAGAAATGGGAAATTGTTAATCCTGATGATCCTGATCAGGACAATGGAACAAAATTATTAAATTATTGTATTGTATTGCCATCGGCCCTGGACAAGTGAGCAAAATTTTGAATTAATCTGACCTTTTAAAGTGATTAAATTTTAGTTCAAAGATTCCGTCCGATACAAGTGAAGATTATTAAAGGGTGCTAAGAAAACTCTTTTCGAAATTTTCCTTGAGTGTAATAAATTATACAGCCCATTTAAATGTCGAAATTTGTAAGCCCTTTCAATATGGTTCTCAACTTAGCTTTTATTCTCTCTTTAGTTTAATACAACTTATTATTGCCCTAAATCGAAGAAAACACACCTTAAGTTAACACATTAAGTTTTAAATATCTTAGCTACTTCCGATTACAACAATTTGATAACTAGAATTATAGAAATAATATAAAATAACTTAAGAAGACGCTTTACAATATCTTATAGGATATACTGCCAGGATATGTCAATTTTCGTGACCTAAGGCGTTGTGGTCTTATAGAATATAATTTATTGAAATAGCGAGGAGATCTTAAAGAATGTGATGAAAAAAACAAAACATGAAAGTATATTTATAGTTTTCTAATAAGTGATAATTTTGGAATTAAAATGAATAAAATTCCATTAAATCTAAATTTATACAGTGGTTATAAGTCTCTACAACCTTTATCTTTGAGATTTAGTTAATTAATTTTTATTGAAAATTAGATCTTTAATAAACTTTATTTTCCATTAAAATCAATTAATAGGGAATCATTAAATGTAAAAGCATAGTTCATTAACTTTCCTCCTTGCATAAACATATTTATAAAAAAAAAAAGCAGTAAGCTTTACTAAGTTATCAAAGTATTTGACTTCCCAAATAGTTTTACTTACATTCTTGACACATTTTTGAAATGGTAAAACAATTTATTTAAGTAACAATACTCTTGTATTCTACAGGAGTCATGAAGTGTGTCGTAACAGTTATAGGAATTCAATATTTTAGCGGAAACTAGTTTAAAAATTAAATAATGGCGTAATGATTGTACTTCCTTCTTTTACAGTTATACTTAGCTGTTTATACATAATAAATTTCTTCTAAATTATTCATTGTGTTTTGGGTGAGTCGTTTGTTATTGGTATGTTGGTATTAGATATATGTGTTTAAGTTAATTGCTGGGGAAATAAGAAATAAAAAACCTTCTCAAATAATCTAACTTTAATTTTCTGTAATGATATGGCTTATAATTTCCAAAATCTATCTAGAACTATCTTGTTAATCTTAAGCTTTAATGAGGTTTATCATAACCTTACGGCGAGAAGAGACATGGCATCGCAATATTAAGACGTTGTGACGTATTTGATACGAAAACACACAGTCAGGCTAGAGATATATATATACAAATTTAAATGCATAAAATTCTAACACACCATCTTACTCTACAGACTACGTTTCTTCTCTTGCTTCCAGCCGGGACCCCCAGAACCCGTCTCTCCACATGTCCTTCTTGAGGGGTCTGTCTCGGAACCGAGGGGAAATGGATTTCAGGGAAATGCTGTCCCACCTTATAATAAGGCATTTATACTATCAGCTTTTCGTCTCTAACGTCATCAACGGGTTTCCTTTCTGAAGTAACTGGACTTTGTATTAATGTTCGCTACATCGCTTAACAAAATACAGTAATACCCCGAGTGAGTGAGTGAGTGGATATTTACGTCACACAGTTCAGCTACTCGAGGGCTTTTGGCAACGGACCTCTTAATTTTTAACCATTGTCAAGTGACGAGGTCTACACCTAAGCTAGCACCCTCTCCCCTAATTTCCACACTACAATAATGGTAGAACGTTTCAGCTCGATGGATTTAACGTACATAGCTCCCCTACATGGCAAGTATTCAGTGGTACTAAGTTAGAATTCATGACAGGCTAGCCACGAGTCCGTTACCTTGATCAATAGGCTACCACGTCCACATTAGTTTCCCGAACTTAAGCGATAGGTGGGACTGACAGATAATCTTGAAAGTCGAGTTCAAGTAAGTCGGTGTATAATTTCGCATATAAATACACATAATTTATTTTTAGTTGGGCTCTTATACGAAAGAAAGAAAATTTTGAAAATATAAATGTTTGATAAAATCTTATGGACAACACAAATAAAACATCGCAAACTGAATGATTTTGGTTGTAGAAGGTATCATAAAATCCAACAAAGTAGTCCACCTGCTCAAAATTATTCTAACTCCACGAAATTTCCTCTTGGCTTGCTAATAATTTTTGTATCCCTTGTTTTGTTGAAAGAATAGACTCATCATTGGAATCTATTTTATAAAATTTGCATAACCCTTTTTCAATTAAACTGATACCTTCTTTTAAATTCCCAGCTATCATTCGATTATGTGTTTGAACTAGGTCTGAAGACCCAAGCTTTTAAATGTCTGCTGTTGTGCTCATGAGCTCAACAACTGTTAGTTCCTGAATCTGGAAATACAGCAGTTCTTGAACGTTGTCAATGTTCATTTCTAAACTTATTTTTCTGGCAAGATTGTTCAATCACATCACCAATTCCATCAATTTTAGCTTTTTCGCTCTCTCAAACAAAAAACGAAAGAGATTTATAAATCGAGCAATTCCGGGTTCGCATAAGTTGGGGTATTGTAAGTTTGGGTATTTAAGTCGAGGTATTATGTACTCAAAAATTGTCCTTGATCACTCTGTGAAATAAATTCCATCTTTTAAAAAATCATTGAGTGTAAGTTTTTTTTTATGTATTACGCATATTTTTTTAAATATGTTTTTAAAGTCACCGAATAATAATGAAATAAAAATAAATCACAAAATGTAATTTTAGAAAATAGTGGGTATACATTTAAGAATAGATATAAATTACGGTCAACTTAACTCCATTAATGATTGTTACATATATTATCAGGTTAATACACACTTCGTCAATTTATGAAAGGAAAACTATATGTGTGTTTCTACTTTTCTAGTAAAAAAAGGAATTTCTAGCTGAAAGGATTAAACAGTGAGTTATAATTATCTGGGAAAGGAGAAGTTATGTATTATACCGCTATCTCTTTTTTACTATATAACGGATGATGGAGGATCAACGGTTGCCTCCTGTGTCAAGGTTGACCAGATATGGCAAGATATATTACTAATGTAATTAAATGTCCGAACACCTGGGGAATACACATTGTTTCTAGTGACTTGTTTCGCTGTTTAGCATAAAGTAGAGCATACATTCTTAACCGATTTTCGCGTCCTGAGTAAAGAAGGAAAACATTATTTTTTTACACTTTTTTGGATGCTGGGTTCATTTTTTTTTTTTTTTGACGAGACAGAAAAATTGTAAATATTGTAAGTATTCACTGTCGTAGTAGTGTCTTTATGCATGCTGATAAATTCCTGAAGGATTTTAATTAAACTGCTTTATCACTTAATGTTTGACGGTAAATTATTTACTAGTTTCCACTTTTGAGTAAAGTACACTGAAAGCTAAGTTAGTCGGTGTTTAAATTTTAATTAGCTTTAACATCCGTAACCAAACCGAGTAAATGTAAGAAACTAGGGAATATTTTAGTTGTATGGTTTAATTACCGGATTCTCCAAGTTGGTTATATACAAGTTTTGTACTAGGTAAATTTTCCTTGATGAATGTATATTTTCAAGTGACCATGAGAGTTAGCACTAATAATTGAAATTCTGTAAGAATATATACATTTCTATACTACTTATATACACATTTAAATGTGGGAAGAAATCGTGTGTCTTCTTTTAACAAGTAAATAAACTTTGTTTTAATTAAGGTTGTAACACCTCCTCCCATCTACCCTGTGACCGGCTAAAGGTGTAAGAAGAAGTGAAGGACGATACGACATAATTTCTAATTATTTATTCAGCACTTTAATTAACTCAAAAACAATTCAATGAATCTAACCAAACAAGATGTTTCCGATTAGAAAGCAGAGGTAAGGATACGAGAGTCGCGTTTTTGGGGAATACATCTAATAATCGATCCACATTTAAGAATCAATCATTTATCTTAATATTGCTTTAAACGGTAGATATGTAACTAATTGCCACTTAAATCTCTTTAATAATTTAAATATCAAAACGTACTATAAATACGATTAATACCTGAACTGTAGAGAGTCTTCTTATCTTATAATGCGTAATCCTTCAATCTCCTGATAACTTCTATTAGATAGCAATGTTCCACTATATAACTATCTATCTCTTAATAATTCTAACTTTCTATCGCTTCTCTCACATTGACTTATTAGCGCTCTTTCATATATCTCTTAAACTTATATCACACTTTTTGTAGCTTTAACTAACCTTTTTCGTCAAGTGAACCTGAACTATATATAATAAACTTAGTCTGCTATCACGGTTTCTTCTTCAAAAAAAGGTTGTTGATTTTTATCGCCCAAAGATTTCCTCGGAGGTTAGTTGAAGGAAGCGTATAGATCCTTCACAAGGTATAGTCGTCAGTTTAAACAGTATGAATTCTGGTAACATGATTAGATTATCTAGTAGCTAGAGAATATGCGAAAAAACTTTTGATGACTTTAGTTATTCAAGCATATTAAGCTAACATTCTATTATAGGCAAAACAGGAGCAACGTTATGAAACATTTAAGCCCAAAAATCAGACGAGATGGCTCTATACCTTAACTGTCCCAATAATCCCAGCTGTCGTGTCTGAATTTTCTTATTTTTGTAAAGATAGTCTACGATTCTCGTGGTCAAGACACATTTCAATTACATCTAAGAACTCATCATAATGCTTTAGATTGCTTGTTGGAACGTAGTGCGATATCCTTAACATAATAAGAACGTTTGTCAATTCATGTTTTTCATTATTCTTGGTGAAATAATATCTGTTTTTTAATAATTATTAAAGTTATTTCACATTAAAGTGGTTTTTGTAATTAACACGTCATTCTTGGTTTATCATAATGTATCTTACGTTTCAATATCATGATTCTCTAATACCTTTGCGTATTATTGCATTGGTTGAAGACATAGTCTTTATATATATATGTGTGTGTGTGTGTGTGTGTGTGTGTGCGTGTGTGTGTGTGTGTGTGTGTGTGTGTGTGTGTGTGTGTGTGTGTGTGTGTAATGACTTCTTCTAACTCTTTAACTAATCCCTTTAATTTTTTTCCTAGTTCTTTCGCACAAGACTGTTATAATCTTAATACCTTAATCTAATTGCTCGCGCGCATATGCATCCAATCACGACTCCTGTTACAAAAGAGTCGTACGACCTTCACCGCCAGTAAAAATTCGGAGCAGACGGTTACGCTCTCTCTTGTTTCTTGTTCTCATCATGTAGTCGGCTGCAGCTAGTGTTTGTGTATTTTTGTGTGTTTATTTGTGATTACGTCCATCTATGTGTCTTCATGTTCAGTGTTTAATAAAGAAGAATAGCTTTTCCAAGACTGCCTCTTCCATAATAATGAAAATGAAACATCAACCATATAAGGAAATACCAACACCGGCCACGCTATCAAGATCTTCACCAAAAGTCGTACTCCTTTACTAAATCCGTCTCACCATCGTTATATATATATATATATTATATATATATATATATATATATATATATATATATATATATATATAAATTTAAGCTTTCATTGTTAAACTACCAAATAAAATTCAGTTTTTAAGCATATTGTTTTGTGTGTGTGTACTTATCAGTTATAAAAATATCTACTTTAAATATTTCTGGAAGTTTTTGGTGCTCTTTTAACATTTATTTTTTCCAAGATTCTACGCAAATTTATAGTAAAATTTAAAATTTAATTTTAACACCTTGTCATATTTCTTTTTAACACCACTAATTCATTCACTCAGAATGATGCAAAGTAGCATCGTTATAAATTCCGTCATAAGCTCTAAACAATCTGAGACTAATAATTTACATTGCAGTACATCATTCTACAGGGTGTCCGAGAGAGTGTGCAAGAGGGTGTTTTTGGGAATTTTTTTAGAAAAGGTAAGAGACATCAAAAGCATTCAGATTTGCATCGCAGCTAATGGTCGAAAATATCATGGAGGACTAGTATGAAAGATATAAGAAATGAAGAGACTTGAGGCTGTGACTATCCGAAATATTTATTGGTCGAAGCTGGGCCATACTGGAAGTTCATGTTTCTCTTGTCCCTTCCTTTTTACATATCACCCTGTAAAGATCTATAAAGTAGAACGTCGTTTATCCGAACGTTCATTATCTGGAGCGTCAAATATCCGAACCAAAGTCCGGCTACGTTTTCAAACAGTGCAATGATCAACAGTTGTTTCGTGTTAGGCCAAAAGTGACGGGAAAACCGAAGATGAGGGATATTTGGGGAATTTCAGCTGTGTGATTTCGTAAACATCTGCGCGGAATATTAGGTCAGTTTGTTTACAAGTGAGGGGGTGTATACGTGCTCTTTTGTTGAGTTTTGTCTATGTAGAAACCTGGATGTCATGCGATGAAGAAGATTCCGGATTTCAAATGCTAAATAATAAAAAGATTGTGACTTCCGTGCAAGAAGAATCCGATCCTGTCGACGATGAAACGGATGAAGACGAGGGCAACAACAATGAAAGTAGCAAGAGTCCATCAAATGCTGATGCGTTTTCTGCGTTAGAGACAGCCATGCAGTGGTACGAATAACAATCAGAGTGCTGTCCTACTCGACTACTATTGTTGAAGAGAATCAGAAACCTTGCAGTGAAAAACCAATGTGAACATTGGCACAGCGAAAAATAAGTGATTATTTTCTACAATCAAGGTAAAATTGCGACATTTTGCATCTGTTTTTGCTTTTTCTTCGAGCACGTTTCCCTCAATTTTTGTATAGTGTCCAGTACCATATACTGAATGGATCAAATTCGGTTTTCGGTTATCCGAACAATCGCATATCCGAACGGTATCCGGTCCCAATTGATTCGGATAAACGACGTTCTACTCTATTCACAAAAACTGAGACATCCTGCGGTCCAGTGCATCTCTCTGCGGATACTCTCTGCGATAAAATCTTTCTGCTGCTTCTGCATATCCTTTTACCAATCCATAAATCAGGTCCATATCTGCCTGTTTGGTCTTCCTAAAACGTTAAATTGTTCTCTGTTGGCGATGACAACTCAAATGATTGTGGTAATACAGGCCTGTTTCATCCAATGCTCTTGTGAACAGCGCTATCTAGGGCCGAGCAAAATTGTTTCCGACCATGGGTTGCTGTGCAAATCTGAATCCTTTTGATGTCCCCTAGCTCCCCATAAAGTTTGTCCCAATAAACCTGGGACGCCCTGTATACGCCTTTATGTGTGTTTCTGCAGAAACTCTTTTTATTTGAAACTTTTATATTAAGAAGTAGATGCAGAAAATGATTTAATGATGCAGACAATGATGCAGGAAATGAATAACTCATAAAATGTTTAAACAATCTCATAATTTAGTTGAATGAAAATCTTTCACATTACTGTTTAAATTGATGATATTTTTGTCATGTTAAATGAAAATTGCATTTATGAACTTTCTTCGAACAAATATTGGTTCTTTGAATGACAAAAAGGAATCTATTTCAGTTTTGGAATCATATTATGTGTTTTTATTTCCCTGTGTATTTCTTTTCGAGGCATAAGAAAAAGCAATATTTCCTATGCGCATTGTTCATAAAAGTTATTAAATAGAGCTTACAAATTTTTAAGAAAATGGCTTAATGGAGGACTAATTCTGCATTAATTACTTCAGGAATATTTTCATTCATGTATATATATAATAATCTAAATTTAGTAAAATATTATTTTTGATATTTATGTTATTATATATATATATATCTAAAAAATTATATACATATATCTGCAAGAGAAAAGCAACTCGCTTACTCTTTACGAGATCTCTACAACCATAAAGCTTAGAGACTGTTAATCTGACCGGCATATTGTTTCTTGTTTCTCTAGAGATCCACTAATATAAAGTTTTTCAAAAAAGTTTACTAAGGAGGTTACTAACTGGTTTATATAGACAAAGATTTCCCTTTTTGAACTGTTAGATGTGCAGATTTGAAATTTAGCAAGAAAGTGTTTTTCTTTGGGGGGGGGGGGGTTGCTGTGTTGTTGAGTAGTGATCCCCAAAGAATGGGTTTGGTGAAAAGTATTAATCATTTAGAATTATGCTTAGAATTTTCTCTTGAGAAACTTGGAGCATTTCAGAAACATATTTATACTCGACTTTTTTCTTCCTTTCAGTCCAATTTCTTTAGTAAATAAATGTAAGGAAATATTCACTCGCCTTAAAACTATGAACTATGCTTAAAAATAAAATCTTAGCTCCAAAATCTAAAAGTTTGCTGTTGCACTAATGTGGCTACCTTGTTTTAGCTTCTACTGTATTCTTATATTTCTATTTACTGTGGAGATTTATTAAATTTATGGTAATTTAGTAAATGACTAATTTTAGATACCGTAAAATCTGGAGTATAATACACACTTTTAACACAAAAAAAATAAGATCGAATATTACGTATGCACATTATACCCCTGGTATAAAAATTAGTACTTCAAAAATGAGATAAAAAAGATGAACTTAAAAAAATTAGACTTCTTTATATATCGAAATACTGTTTATTTGAAAGTAATAACATACATTATGAACTTAGAGTTGTGTTTCAAGAAGTATATTACTTCTTTAAGGCTTGGGATAAAACCTCGAATAAAGGACTTCTAAGCGTAAGTTGCATATGTACACTTCAGGTTTCTTCGTTGAAATGGGAGTGCGTGTTATACGCCGGATTTTTTAGTTCATATATATGTACAAGATTTAGCCAAATTTAATGATAAATATTGTTGTTATTTAGTCAAACATTGATGCCAATTTTGTCAAATTGCAAAGGGAAAAAAAGCAACCTTTATATGCTTTTTCATCGAACATTTGTACACACAAAACTTTCTTTAAATTATTTAGCTCATAAAGTCACAATTCGATCATATTAATATATAAATCTCTATAACCACTTTACTATATGTGTATAGAAAATGTTTTTTTCTGTAACAATCAAAAGTATATTTTATCTCATATAGGAAGCTTAGTGTCCAAACCCAACTACGTAATATACTTATACAAGTACAAACATATATTTTTCAGATTCTGTTAGTTTAAATAAAATTGAAATAAATCGATTCAATAAAAAAAACTGTATATTTTAATCACTGTTAATATAGAAATTTTTTTAAGCTAACAAGCGAAAATTCAAGATAAAATACACTGCTGGCCACCGTAAATGCAACACCCTGAAGGAAGCACGCAAATAAAATGAATTTTACAGCATGCATTACCGGAGTGAGATATGCAAATGATTAGAATTTCTAGAGCAGACACACATCACGCACGCCTGTGGCGCCACCTCAAAGCGCTATTTAAGGCTTGGAGATTTCGACGATTTCAAGTTCGGCAGTTGTGTTTTCTTGCGGTTTTTTCAAAAAACGATCAGTTATGTCTCGTAGAAAACAGCGATCAGCTTTTGATCAAGTATAAGAGTTCGACAGAGGAAGGATAGTGGCCTACCGAGATTGTGGATTATCTTTCAGGGAAATCGGTAGTCGCGTGTTGGACGAAACAAAACAACTGTATGCGGATATGTGACCGTTGGATGCAGGAGGGTACGACGGACCGACGTGGTCGATCGCATTCACCTCAGTGCACCACTTCACGTGAGGACAGGCAAATTTTGCGCATGGCAGTGACGGATCGCTCAGTCACATCACAAACCATAGCACAGAACATTGAGTCTGTAACGCATCATTCAATGTCTGCGCGTACCATTCGACGCCGTTTACAGCAGAATGATCTGTCCGCAAGACGTCCATTGCTTGGTCTACCCTTGATGCAGAACCACAGACGTCTCCGCCGCCAATGGTGCGATGAAAGAAGGATGTGGGTGGCAGAATGGAATGAAGTTGTCTTTACTGACGATTCACGCATCTGTCTGCAACACCATGATGGTCGGATTCGAGTCTGGAGACACCGTGGAGAGAGGATGCTGAACAGCTGCGTTATGCACTGCCACATTGGTCTGCACGGGTATTATGGTATGGGCTGGTATTGGATATCACTCTCGCACTCCTCTAGTACGCATTGCCGGTACTTCAAACAGCCAGCGCTACATCTCCGAGGTGTTGGAGCCAGTTGTCCTTCCTTACCTTCAGGACTTGGCCACAGCCATATTTCAACAGGATAATGCACGACCACACATGGCATGCATTGACCAAAGGTTCTTCGTCAACCACCAGATTGAATTGCTTCCCTGGCAGCTTGTTCTCCGGATCTTTCGCCGATAGAAAACATGTCGTCCATGATTGCTCAACGATTGACCCAGATTACACCCCCAGCTGCCACACCAGATCAACTTTGGTAACGCGTGGAAGCTTCTTGATCTGCTGTACCCAAGAACACTTCCAAGCTCTGTAAGACTCGCTGGACAAAACAAAACTATATAGGTGGCGCTGCCATCGAATGGAGAGAGGAAGAAGAACCACAATGGCGAAGAAAGCGATGTCGGCTACACCCTATAGTTTCAATATAAAAATGGCGTGCAAATATTTTAATTTTTGATAATAGTATATTTTTTTATTTTTTTAATTGTGTGTGTTTTGGTTCTAAAACTTAATAAAATCTTTCCCACTGAGATGAATTGAGTACTTATATGCTTGGTTGTGATGAATTCTTCGTTGATGAATATATGTAAGAACCTACAGCGGGATCTACAAGAGAAAAGTGTATTGTCTCTTTGAATCAATGCCGAGGCGTGTGGCAGCGGTGATCTCCAACAATGCGGCTATTCTGGCTACTGATTCTGGCAGGAACCACACTTCACAGAAGTCAATAAATTTAATCATTTTATACTTGGTCAAACATGTTATCTACAAAATAAATTTTGTTGTGCTATCTCTTGTCTTTCTTGGTGTTGCATTTATGGTGGCCAGCAGTGTATAACACTAAATTACACGTTATGCTCCAATAAGTTAATTTTGTTATCGTTCAAGGCATTTATTTAAGCATTTTCTTGTAAAAAACATATGGCTGAGATACGAAAAAACTCATGGAATATTGCGAAAGTAGAAGTTATTTTTGAGAAAATGAATGAGAAAATCTGCAAAAAAAGAAAAAGTATAGAATACATGGCAAAAACTTTTCTCTATGAACTTTTTTATTTCCCTCAGTGAAGAAACCCGTATGTGCCCTTTTAAAATACCAAGCGAAACCACACACATAATTCAAATACGTGGGTCCATTCATCATAATACTTTATCACATAAGCCCGATGAACCAGACCATTCCAACGTTCTTTATCTCTGAAGTTCTTGAAATGAATACGAGTCCCTATTTCTCTTCAAATTATTTGGTGCCAGGAATCGTTTGTCTGTCTAAGGCTACCCTTACTTTTAAGAATAATTTGCTTTTGATGGATGCTCAGTCTTTGAGTGCTTATAATACCTTTATAAACTACTCGCTTACAATGGCATACAGCATCCAGTTTGGGAAATGAATGCTTCCGGCCACAGTAAATTTGTCATCTGTTTGAACTACGCACCTGGTGAACAATGTTATCCACGTTCTCGTTCACTTTCATTTCACTTGTTTATAATATGAGATTATTTCCCTAAGCTGACTATATGGCTGACCTTTTTTACAGCTTCAACTACCTTTCGAAAGGTTTTCTAGCTCATAATTCCACACTGTTTTCAGTTCTAAATTATTCCAGAAAACAACAAACTTCAAAATACGTCCTTTCTCAAACTAACTGATAATTCTGCAAAGTGTAAAAATGCCTTGATGGTTTTTGTACATATTGCACACACGATTAATTTTGACTTGCAGAGCATATGGAAAAGTGGCTTTCCTTTTAATTGCCTAGTACTACGCAGTGATTACGAGTTTCCACATTCTTATATCATCTCTCACGTCATACTCCTGAGATTCGCAAATGCATCAATTTTTACTGAGATGGGCCTTTTATTGTACTGGCAGTCAAAAGCTATTTTTAGCGCGTTTTTCACGTAGTGGAACAAAAGCGCTATTAGGACGCAAATTTCGTCTTCGTCTTCGTTCCATATTTTGTCGTACATTTTCCTCAGCCAATAAGCAACCAATTGACCTCGGTTTTCGGCATTTGGTACGCATTTGTGCCCTAGATGAGCCGAATCATATTTAAATTTAATCATTTTTAAATTTTTTTTTAAGTACAGTACTATTTCTGTTAGTAAAAAGTTTATTAGTTGCATTATTGTAAAATACAACATGTGAAAAACGCGCTAAAATTACTTGGCCATGCCAATGATTGATATCTTGTTTTTTACAATTTCGTGTTTGTATGTTGATAAGATGACTTTGCTAATTATGCTTTGTACATAAGTATAGAAGAACTTATCACGAACGTTGAATTCTTGTAATCATACAGAAATTGAAAAAGCATGAAAACCTTCCCACACGTTCTAAAAGTGTTAATATCTAAAAATCAGGGCAAGAGTAGAAAAAAACATGCTGCATCGTTTAAATTTGATGTCTGTATGTATTTTATAGACCAAAAAAATCAGCTCAATTAACCATTTTATCAATAAGCTTCATTTAAGTTTATAAATTAAAAATATCTTAAACTTGAAAAATAAAATGAAAAAAAGATGGCTGATATAAATTTAAAATATAATAGAGAGTTTTTTTTTCTTATTTTTAAATGCAAATAGTTTATTGTCACTGGCTATCGACAAACAAATGAAAATATTTTGTAACGGGATTTTATTAAATCATACAACTAGAAATAAATTGTTATTTAAAATTTGAAAATCTTTGATTTTGTTTTAATGTGCCTTTTATGTTTTATATTAAAGACGAATATTTAATTAATTTTCCTCAAAACATGCAATATTATTTTAAAATTTTACTTAATTTAATTTTTTTTCATACTATTCAGTTTTAATATCATTAGAAGTCACATTTGCATTCTAAAATAGTCTGTGAAGACAATAGCTTTTTAAGAAGTTGGTTATTTTCACATTCACTTAGACGTCTAGGTCTTTTAACTCCTATTTTTTTTAAATTCTCTAAATGAATACCTAATGTATATAAACCCAGATTATGTGAGTTCCAATCGCTTGACATCGCTTTACTTTAATGATGCATTTTTGTAAAGCAATTATGTGATAATAATAAGGAAAAAAATAAATCTATATTATATTTTTAAATAACTTTAAACTCATGAATGGGTTGCGGCCCGAATGTAGGGGGGTAAGAGCATTTGGAGGAGAAGCGGGCATGATCTTTAAAATTGCCATTTTTATTCCAGCTTTAACACTTTATGAAGGATACACATCTTTATTGCCTAACCTTTGAAGCAATCTGAAATATTCTAACACTTCATCTGTATAAGACTATTAAAAATAACTTATATCAAGTCGGAGCTCCTTATGACGATCCTTCTCGAACCCCGATAGCTCGGTCGGCTCCAATGATATTTACTTCCACAACTCCTGGTGGATTTTAAGACGAATATTATTTTCAGCCTACTTGACTTCTCGGTCGCAATTCACATTCTCTTATTCTTAGATTTCACGATTAACCATTAACCTCACATACCCAACGTCAGAGTTTAAATAGTATTTACATTTGCATAAAACCAAGTCCTGTCTACGGAAAGCGGTTTTTAAACTAAAATCACAGTTTATAAGAATAGTTTCCCCTATTGTATAAGAACCCGAATGGAGAGAGAGAGAGAACCCGTTACAAAGATAGATATTAATAAAGCTGAGAACAAATTTAACGTACGTTTGCTCTAGTTAGAATTTTTAATTGGTTTTTAAGCTGGAATATGCGGTATGCATTTTGAATTTAAATTTACGAGTGCACGTTATACGCTGGATACAATAATGATAGCTTTTAAAATAAGGAAGAGATAAAAATGTAGATTTGTACATATATGTACATATATACTCTTTATTTAAAAGTAAGGACATTTTTTTTAAATTTTCCATTATTGGATAACATGAAAATTTCGTTCTATCTTTCGATATTTTGATTATGTCAGGTTTAACTTCCATATTTCTGTTTCTATCATTAACTCACTCGTTATATCTAAACTTCAAAGATGAGCGTTTTTCAAGTGTATATTTCCGGTTTCTTAGAAGAAACACTTGCGCGATGTAAGGGGAATATTACTAAACTTAAAATTAGGTTTTAAAGTATTGGCATGCGTAATAAGCCGGAATATATTGTAATCTTTAGGTAATGAATAATTAAATTGAGAGAACGTCCAATAACAAAATTAAGATTATAATGTTCAATCGTTACTTTGCTTAGTTGTTTAAAATTCAAGGCTATATTTCAAATTATGTTAACTTTCAAAGGAATTTGATCACAAATTGGAATTTGTGGATTTATACATTATTTCTATATTTCCTTTTTGTTCAATTTAAAATAAATCAATGTAAAATTATACTAATAAAACTCTGCTTCCATTTAATTAATACAATTATAATGGGTTTCTTAAAATTAAATAAACGTTCGCGTCATTGATGATCTGTCACTTAAAATTATTAATAAAACAAACTGTCAATAAACAAACTAAGAATTTAACTATATTATTTATGCATATCGTTCTGTAGATTTCTAATATTCAAGATGTTCCACATTGAATACTTAATAAAGCACTAGGAACACTTAAGAAAATTCTCTGTCTGAAAAATATACTTTATTTCCATTAATTTATCACCATTCTTTCAGTGAGAAATTTGCATGATTCGAATTAAAAATTTTACTTCAAAGAATATTAAGCTTTTATTGATCAAATGCAAATAGTTTACCTTCATTTGCTAATTTAAACTGTTGTCTGAAGAAGTTAAATCTGAAGGTATTGAGCAAACAACTGAAAATTAACATGATTTAAAACTCAAAGATTTACTCTCTCCACCATGATAACAACTGACTTAAAGCTGTATTTAATACTACTTGCCTTAATAAAAGCAAATCATATCATTCTCTGGTACTGGTTTAATGTATTTATTTATCCGCAATAAATCCTTTATATTTCTTAAATCAGATTTGAATAACATCATAAATTGTTACTCATAAATGCGTGCCACTCTTTGTTCTCTTTTCAAT
Organism: Trichonephila clavata; assembly: GCA_019973975.1. NCBI lineage: Eukaryota > Metazoa > Arthropoda > Arachnida > Araneae > Nephilidae > Trichonephila > Trichonephila clavata. Next base: position 22,076 of record BMAO01014022.1, on the reverse strand, counting down.
CGATCTTTCAACTGTGAGATTTCAGAAATTAAATTTTGATAAAGCAGTGATTCAAACATACGTATCCACAATGTAAACAGCATTCTTAAAAAGACAGACAATAGGAAAATATTTTAAATCTTAGAACAATAATATTAATGTATTAATTGTCAAAACATAAAGTCTCATTTATTAAGGAGACAACACTTTCAATGCAGTAAATGAAAGAATGAAATAAATATGCTTTTCCAATTCACAAGTCATTTTGAAGTCTTTGTTGATAATAATAGCCATGATTAAATGATACGATAAATAATGATTTGTGGATATTATTTTATAGAAAAATAACGGTTGAAGTAAATATTTAATAAGAAATTTGTGAAGTTATTGACAAAAGAACAAAAAATTTGAAAAAAGTAGTTTTTACAAGGATAATGAAATGATTATTGTAGAGAATTTATAAATATTAACCAGACACGTGATTTGTCTAAGTATTATCATTTCCTTTTAAATTAAGCCTTAAATTAAATTTATTTCAGAAAATTTATTTGAACTTATTGAAAAAGAGAGTTTTCAAAAGGCAATAAATTAAAAAAAGATTAAATATAGCTTTGTATTTTAAAAAGTAATTGGAAAAAGTTTTATTTCCTGAATCAACACATTAAATAGTTATTAATATATTTTAAGATATTCGCGACTACTTGCGACAATTTTTTTTTAAAAAAATGGAGGTATGGTGATTCTTTTGTGTTTTTTATATTTGTTTAGTACATTGTATGAAAAGTATTCTAAAATTAAGAACAGAAAAAAAATTTATTATTACCGAAATTGGAAAAAATCGGTAAAAATTTACAAAAAATAACATAAACGAGGCCCATTCTGTGCCAAAGGTTTATACACAAATGTTCAATTTTTCAATTCTGATGTCTTGCTATGTTATTGATTTTTATAATGATCTTCAGGATAAGATATTTTCTAATTTTAATAAAAACTAAAGCACTTTATCTTAGTTATTATATGAAATTGCTTAAGAAAAACAGTGATTATGTTTACATAAGAAACTGTAAATTTTGTAATAAAACAGTGATTTATAGATCGAAACGTTTAAACGCTTCTACTGTTATACAGAACATACACAATGAGTTTTAGTTAATTATTTTTAATACTTTTTTAGCAATCGCTGACGCAGTTTGATTATTTTCAAAAAATCGCATTTCGAGTAAAACGCGTTTTAAAGTGTGACATCTTGCTTAAAGTAGTGTCATCTGCTTTTACTAAAACATTTGTAGTTTCTGTTTTAGTGAAGGAGAAAAAATAAATCGGGTATTTTTATAAATATAATAAGATGACCTATAAAATAAAATCATATAAAATGTTTGTTAATTTTTCTCAAAACTCGCAATTTTAGTTTTGGTGGATTCCTTAAGTGATCTTATCATGAATGTTTCATAATATACTCACTAATATTTAATATTCAGTACATTTTTTTCTTCCCATTTTAATTAACTTAGTAATTATGATCAATGTTAAACTAAGCTGTTGAGAACTGACAAAAATATATCTTATCAAGACATATTTTAACAAAAGGATCAGGAAGTGTAGCTGATTAAGCAATAATCTACAAATACTATTTAGTACAATATTTGTTTATACTTCCAAATTAAAATTTCCTTTATCAACAAAAGTAGAACAGCATAAACATTCCTTACTTTATATTTTAAATTATCTTTGAAATCTTGCCCTTTCTCTGACATTCAATTTGACAGGATTTTTAAAATATTGACTTCAACACAAGCATTCACCATGTAAACTATTTTCTTCAAAAGAAAATAGTGAAAAATTTTTTAAAAAAATCCATGCAATATAATTATTTTAGAGGGTTTTCTAATGAAAAATGAGTTTGTTCTTAAAAATCATTTTCAGCGCATTATATAGGAAAGTTAAAGTCATGCAATTCTTTAAATCATAAATCATCAATACTTCTGTTGCTGACATTATTCAAGATTAATTGTTGCTGCTAGATAATGAAAACGATATGCGGAAATTAGGATATAACTAGCTGCATGGCCCGGCGTTGCACACGATATAATGCTAAAAATATGTACAATATTTAGTTTTATATTTTTAACAAAGACAATTACGACTGCATATACTTTCCAAAAAAAATTCCAACAGAAACTTTAAACAATTGAATTTCTAGTTATTTAAATACATTCTTGATTATAAATGTATTATATGAGTTTACTTCATCTTAAAAAGCTTTAGTAACTTAAACGTGTTTGGTCTCCTAAGAAATTTAATAACAGGACATAAAAAAGCTGCATTACAAAAACATTCGTGAAAAGTATATTTTTATAATAAATCTTCTTTCTTTTTTTTGAAAAATATTAGGTATAAGTCCGACATTCTAGTATCTATTTAATCCCGTTAAAATTATTTTATTATTTTTGCAAAGCTTTATCTTCTTTGAAAAACCTCGTTAAATATGTATACTATTAAACGAAAAAAAATCTGGTTTTGGTCAACTATAAGGATGGGGAAAAATTTGAATCTCCAAGGAAAAAGTTATTACAGTTTAATGAAACTTAATCAATACATATTTCTTAAGACCAGTGCTTCTCGGACTTTCTACAATTGTGACCCAATATTGGATCATATTTTTCATTGTGCCCTCCCCCTTTATATAACATTAATGTATTGAATTCATTGATAACATAATTTGACGCTAAAGCTACAATTCGACTAAAATCTCTTAAATGCCACAAGCGTATATAAACGTCTTCTACCAAAGCATTAATTGCCCCTGACGTATATATACGTATTTTTTAAGTTCTAACTTTTCTGTGAACTGCTATCCATAAAATTATTCCGAAAGCTTTGTAATGCAATAAAAAGACCTTAACAGTTTTTGCAAAAGGATTTAGTTACTTATATATTCTCCTTTTCTCTCTCCCCCTAATGTATCATATACTTAGAAAACAGTGACATTGGAAAACTAATAGCATAACTTTTAATCGGCAGTTAAGGGATTAATTATAAGCCGAACATATTATCAAGATAAGTAAAAAATTTGTAAATAATTGTGTATGTATATTGAGCCCATGGGGCCACTGAAAATTATTAAACTTGTTTTTTAACTTAGTATTGTTAAATTAATTATAAAAAATACATTATGTGAAAGTGATATGTTTATAAGTTTAATATATCATTGTGAATGTGTATTTTATTTTTTATTATTTCAGAATGTACTTTGTTTAGTTTCATTCAATCAATACTTTTTTAATAGTCTTTTGTTTTTTCGACTTTTCAATATGCTCGCACCCTCTCGTAGAGTTATAATGCCCCACTTGGGGGGGGGTGCACCCCACAGTTTGAGAAATGCTGGTTTACACAATATATTTAACTAATTCAAGCTCCAAAATCACAGACTAATGTAAGCGAGAGAAGAGCCATTTCAAATGTGAGATGACCATTGATGATAAATCAATGTGTGATAGCGTTTGGTTCCTGCTTACATCTGAACCCTCTTGTCTACCTGTAAATCCCACAGGCATGATTTCAATCTAATCAATTTATTAATTCCAATTCTTAATCAGACACAATACAATTCCAATTAAGGTATATGATTTATGGTAGAACGCGGAGGTGAGATTCTATAACACGGGGGTACTACCACAGACCCTCAACTGAATCTAAGACAGCTTAAATACGCTCAAATATAACTACGTCACACACTAATAAACTAGATTCTATTTAATCAAACGCACAGTACCTGAACTTTTTATGCATCGGATCCTACACTGGAAACTTGCAGGCGCTTTCTTCAGCTTGCTCAATGTCGTTGGCTCCACGCTCTGTAATCTTTAACTAATTCCACTCCTTTTCAATCTTCAACTATCAAATAACTCGCGGAATTTATGTTAACTCCTATTTGCACACTCCAACGTATCAACTACTACGTGGTAGTAGTTGATTCTACGTGGTATTAGTTGAAATTCGGTAGCCGATTTTAGTGTCTTACTGCTCACAAAAGAAACACGATATCTAAATTTTAAGTCTGATAGTCTAATAAAGGGGTAGCCAACCCGCGGCACACGTGCCACATTGTGGCACGCAGCAGTCGTAACTGTGGCACGCGAAGACTTATTGAAAAATTACAAAAATGTTTGAAAATAGATTACTGAATTAATTGAACTACAATAGAAAATTATAATGAAGAGAATACGCAAAAAACAGAAATTTTCAGCGCGAGATTTTAAAGGAGCTAAGCAAGATTTTTTCTTTTTTTCAGTATAGCGCCAAAAATGAGATCATGCTCCAAAACTTACAATTCCACAACATTGTAACGTTCCGAGAAAAGTGTTGAATAACGTGAGACTAAAAACAAATAAATTCTCTCTCTCTCTCCCACGGTCGAGTCTGCCCAAAAATTCACCCTCTCTCGGGGGCGGCGGTTAATTTTTAACACCTGGGATTTCTATTCGAATTTCAGCTTACCCATGCAGTTCTGAAGTTTTGTGTTTATAGCTGTCAGCGTGATGTCAGATGAAAAGCTTTTTCCGGAGATGTTGGCTGTTTATGATTTCTGTAATGTCAAGGAGTAATTCGGCAATAGCTTAGGGGAACAGTTGTTGATACAGTAGAAGTAATTAGATCTGCACAAAGTAGCCGCTTTATAAAGGAGAAAGAGTGTGAACTTGCATCCATGACTAATCAGAATGCTGGAATCGGAGCCTAGAAAATTTGTAGCATAATATTGACAGATTTTCTTTAGCTGTCAGACTCTGCTTAGCAAGACGGTAATGCTTTTTTCCTTTTCTAAACTGTTTTTAGATTCTTGCGTTGAGTGTAGTTGCTTAAATTTTTTTATTTTCAATATGTTTTTGAGTAAACCTTCGACATCGAAAAGAAATTGTGAAAAGAGCACGTGATTTTAAAATTGAATGGGAATACGTGTTAAAACATCAAAATGCTTCCAAGCCTATTTGTTTGAAATGTGGAATTTTTCTAGTAGTTAAAAAAAATTAACCTTGGACCGTCATTTCAAATATATAAGTATAGTGATTTCAACAGCAAATATCCTGTTGGATCAAATTTGCAAACGGAATTTATCAATAAAAAAAAGAAATCTTTAGCCAGCTAAATCTTTGTTCCAGAAGAGAAATGATGAAATGGAAACAATGGTGAAGGCTTCTTATGAACTTTCTTTGTTGTTAGCCCACATGAAAAAAACCATATTCTGATGGAGATCAGATAATAAAAAAAGTAACCTTTTAATTTTCGCCCAAAATGTCGGTGATCTAAATGTCAAAAGTATGGTTGATAAAATAGCTTTCTTTCTCTCTAAAAATACTGTAAAGCGTCATATTGATGACATAGGCCAGGATGTTGGAACACAAATTGTCTCTGGACTTCAAAATTGCAAACATATTTCATTAACTTTGGATGAAAGCTGTGATATCACAGACACAATGCGCAGTTAAGCATCTTTGTGCGTTACAATAACAATAATTTTGATACTGTGGAAGAACTTCTTGATTTGCGCCAACTAGCAGGTGAAGACCTTTTTAAGAAACTTGAAAATGTAATTGAAGTTAACAAAGCAGAATGGACAAAATTAGACAGTGTTTGAACATATGGACGCCTTGCATGGGTGGCACAATAAAAGATTTTGTTGCATTGTTTGAAAATTATTTGGGAAGGAAAGTTTTCAAGTATCATTGTATTATTCATCAAGAAGCTCTTTGTGCCAAGGACTTAAACTTGCTTTTCGTTGTTAACCCCGTGATGCGCTGTATCAACAAAATACGAGCTCGTGCTCTGAATCGATGAAGATTTCGTACACTTTTTTCTGAAGAAACGGAAGAAATTGGCGAGTTACTCCTTCATTGTAGCTTTCCACCTGCGAGATTTTGGAGTTTGAGGGATTGTGTTTTAGAATATCTGGAAGAAAACGATAAATTGCCCAGTGAATGCTCGCTCCTCAGGAGTGAAAATTAGCTGTGGGGCTTAGCTTTCTTACCGATATAATGAAACCTTTAAACAATTTAAATTTAAGATTATAAGGAAAAAAATTGTATTTTTCCTACCCTAGTTTGTCATATATCTTCTTTTGTGAACAAATTTTTGATTTTTGTCTGGTTTTTGTATAGAAAAAATTAACTCATTTCTCATTCACACATGCAGGAATTATCTGCCAAAGTTAATAATGCTCCGAACTATGATAGATTTAAAAATTTAATATCCATTTTGCAGGATTCTTTCAGTGCCAGATTTGAGGGTTTTAAAGATGATAAAAAATACTAAACTTTTTACTAATCTTTTTTCGATTTCTCTTCAAGGCATTAATTGTTACCCACCTCAGGTGCAAATTGAAATTATTGACCTACAGCACCATATTACTCTGAAATCAAATGTAAGGAAATTATTTTAACCGCAAATGATCCGAATTACATCGAATTTTGGAAATTTTTGCCACCAGGCAATATTCCAAATTTACATGATTTAGTGGTCAGATATTGTTGTAGGTTTGAATCAATACGTTAGTGAAGAACCGTTTTCTATTATGAACGTAATTTAATCAAAATATCGCTCAAAACTGACTGATATGCATTTAAAACACCTAGTTTTGATAGCATCTTTACAAACTAATCCAAATGTAGATAATTTAGTAAAAAAACTACAAATTTAAAAGCCACATTAAAAAAGTAGTGACTGCTTAATAATCATTTAAAATTAAATGTTTCAAGTTTCTTATTTTTATTTAGTACCTAAGCTAACTGATAGATCCTGTAAAAATTTATCAACAATAAAATATGTAAGTTTATACTTTTGTTTAATTTGTTATACCATTCTTTTTTATTTATTTTTTTACATTTCACTATGTAAAACTTGCATTTAAAAATATGTTTTTGGTGGAAATAACTCATAATGAGCCTATAAGTAACATTTTTTTGCTTTTGTATATTTTTTAGTTTGCTGGAGAAGTTGGAAGTGGCACGCGTAACTTTTTTTTATCAGATTGTGGCACGCTTCCCAAAAAAAGGTTGGCCACCCCTGGTCTAGTAGTTCAAAAACTGCATTGCATTTTTTTTTTCTGTATCTAAAACGCCCTCACAGAAAAATCTCTTGCGAGTCTATTTCCATAAAAACTGTTTTTAGTTAATCTCCACCCAACGAATGAAACTTGCAAGCTGAATTTAAAGTTTGTAAGTTTAACAGTTGAAAAACCCAAGAATTTTTATCCCATAACCTTGTAGCTGTAACATCTACATAAGTCAGTATTAGTCTCCGTACAGTGGTGATCACTTTTATCTAGTGGTATGTTACGTGCTTACGAATCCATAGGTCGCGGATTCTGCCCTACGGATAAGCACCATTTCATTGGTGGCCCTGGCTGAATTATGAAAAATGCAACTTTCTGAACAGTCGTGGCGCCATCTAAACGCAAGAGGAGCAAGCAAAGTTGCCAGACTCAAGTGACGCAGCAAAGTCGTCAGACTCACTTGATGCAACAACTCACACGATACACACACACAACATAATAAATATCTCGTTCGTTCGCCTATCCACTGACTCACTGGTGAGGGAGTATTGTACCGGCATCATCTACATAAGCCAGTAATAGTCTCCGGACAGTGGTGATCACTTGTGTCTAGTGGTAGGTTAAGTGCTTACGAATCTGTAAGTCGCGTGTTCGGTGCTCCGGATAAGCGCCACTTCAACATCTCAACCCCTCGCTCTCCTTTTGGGAGATGATTTCCACAAAACTCATTCTTATCAGGTCTCTATGCAACAAAAGTAACAAATTTCAAGTCTAACAGAGTTTCGGAGATTTTTTGATGAATGAATGAGTGAGTGAATAAATAAGTTATTTTTTTCTTTTCTTTTTGATATAGGATGTATAGAACATGATATAAATCTAAAGTTGGAAATGGATAAAAAGCGTCCTCTTTTTTTTTCTCCAATTTCTATATTTTCTTGAAATATATTTTAAGGCTAATAAATACCCAATTTAAGGCATTGGTTTCTTTTTAAAAAATGTCTAGAAGAAACCTTAAAAATTTATCATTTAGTAAGTGTGTCAGAATTGCAGTATTTAAATAAAAAAAAGAAGAAAAAATCAAATAAAGTTTAAAGTAGACATTTATAATTGTTTTAGCAATTTAATACTTTTATAACTGTCTTTGATCAGTAACAAAGTCAGAATTTCCCTAAAATTACATTTAGAAGCAAAAAAAATGTGTTAAATTGTGTGTACAAACACATTCCAAAAAAAAAATATCCACAGTATAAAATAGTTAAACACTGTCTTCATTTTTTTAACAAGAAAATATTACTTTTTTCTTTGTCCGTTTTGTCTAGAAATTCTTTTCAAAGCTAACTAATTTATTTTCAAAACAATTCTTTGTTCAAAATGTTTTCAGCCGCCTAATTTTTTTTGGAATATTTTTTTTTTCTTTTTTGATAATTATGAAGTGTATTTTTTATTGAATAGCTATCACTGAAATAAACAGAAAAGGCAAAAAACACTATTCAAGATGTTAGTTAATCTGTTTAAATAATTCCTGAAAGAAACACGATATAATAAAGCCGCTTCTTTTTCCATGCTTATTTAGAGAGGGAAGCCGTAAGTTTTTTTTTTTAAATACTTTTTAAAGATTTTATTTTGGTTATTAACTGTATTTGTTAGCAAAAAAGGGCCAGATTTGGTATCATTTTATGTATCATAAGATTTAATTCTTACACACTGTAATTAGAGACGAAAAGGAAAACTTTTTGTCTTTTTTTTACATTTACTGTCTTTTTTATTATTTAACATTGTTTGATTTTTATCTTTAATACAAATGAAATTAATTATTTTTTAAAGAAAATTACTGTAAAATGTATATTGCGCACCTATTGTATTTTACTTGTATTTACTCTGAAATAAATTTTGTGTGACCTAGGTTTTAATTTTATAAATGTTTTTTGCGTATTTCTTTTGTTATGTTGTGAAATTTATACAGAGAATAAGAAGTTATTCTGGGAAATTAATTGTGTTCTAGAAAAAGTGCTCATCATAAAAGGTTACAAGATAAATTATAGAAACAATGTACTACCTATCTTTTAATTCTAATTAAACATTAAGTAATCATTAATCATAACTAAAATTATATGCATCATCTACAGTTCTTAAAAGAAGCAATAACGTGTTCGTAACATTCTGTCTAAAAAATGATGTAATCCTAAAACAAAAATTATGCTTTTAAACTAAAGCCCCTTGCGCACTACGTAACCACTAGAGGATACATACTATGTAATCCAATCCCTATATGTGGATACATGTCATACTTAGAAGTACATCCAGCGTAAACAGCCAAGGAAACATTTTAAGCCAGATTTTCTTTTATTTGGGTTAGGTAAAATTACCAAAGTTAAGTTACAAAATGTCTGGGTTTCAAAAATTTGAAAAAATAGGAAAAATACAATTAAAATTGCAAATCTTCGTGGAATTGCTCGAAACGTTCCTTGCAACAAAACGCTTTTCCACGTGTGTTTTATAAGTGCATGGTCATATTTGTTCCATTTCTACATCTTTTTCATCACAAATAGACAAATCCGTATTAGAGTCATTGTCGTGTCCATTGGTTTCTGAGAAATATACTTACTCAGCATCACTTTCTTTGAAATCCGACGACTATGCCATAATGGTTTTAGAAAAAGTAGAAATAAACAACAAAAATAGGTATACAACACTTTAGAAGGCAAAACGAAACAAATGAATGTGCACCTTAGTCAACGTCAGTTGGAAGAATGAAATGTGTGTGTGTGCGCGCGTCATAGGGTTAAGGTCAGTATGCCTAAATTTCAGGAGATACTAGAAGGCAAAATGTGGTACGGAAAAGGGTTTGACCTGATTTTGTAATGTAAAAGCCAAACTCTATTGAGAATCTCACCTTTATGGCTCTCGGTTTGGAAAAATTATTTCATCAGAAATGCATGTAAGATAGAATCCCCACAATATATAGTAAAATATCAAAATAGAACAATATCAATCAGATGTAATTCATGTCACTCTTTCTAAATACAGTTAATACTAAAAATCTGTTATAAGTTTTAAACAATCAATATTATATACAGTTATATAAAGGGTGCTGCTTTATAATGAAGTGTAGACCAGTTTATCTACAAGTATAGTAGACACCGAGACTTATATAATAGTACGCATTCAAGTTCACACTTGTAAACAAGGTAAATGCTTCAAATTTTAAAAAAATATCTTTGTAACTTTATTTTATTTATATTTTTATTACATCTGTGAAGAAGTGGTCTTAAACCTATGTTTGTTTCATGATGCAACAAGTCCAAACTACAGGTTACAACTATTTTTCCACCTGTGTATGTTCAAATCATCTTTTGAATAGAAAACGTTCTTTTTAATTCTCCACTTAACCAATTAAGTTGAAGCTTTGTGAATTCAAAATCCCAGTAGGTTTATTAGCAAAAGATTGCATAAATTTCTGATGAATAATAATAGTAGTTTCAAAATTTTTGTGTATAATTATACGTTGCATTAAATAAAATAGTTTTCAACTAACGTTCCCTTGTTTAAGTTTTCTTATTACTTTAAATTCCTTTTAAAGCGATATGGTACCCTAAAAATCATCAAACTATCGAAATTTTTATTGGCTTATTTGATACCTTGAATCTTTATAAATATGCCTGCAAAATTTCAAAGCTCTACCTGCATTTTTTTTATCAAGTTATGAAGCAATATTTGAAGTTAGACAGCAACTACCACGCCCACATTTCAGATTATCTGCTAGAAAAGAGCATGATAAAAAAATGAATTAATTATTTTTCTACCGTGCGTAAAGGAGACTGACATTATATATGCAATAATAAATCATTTCAAGAAAGAATTGTGCAATTCATTCAAAAATTCTAGTTTGTAAATTGTTTATTGGGGGGAAGAGCAAATGGATTTGGTCAAGATTTAAAAAATGTGAGTCCTTTTTATGATATTATTATGATTGATATTAAAACTTCAAAACGGATTCTCCCAAAGCACAAATACTAAATCTCATTTTGATAACTCAGATAATTAAAAATCTAATTCGCAAGAATAGAAAAACTCTCAAATTTTTATATATTTGTTTTTGGTGATATATTTAAATCAAATAAGTGTGAAATTCAACATTTTTATTATTAAAATATTTTAATATATTTATTAAAATAAATACACATATGAAGTTCTTAGATTATAATATATTTCACCTATAAATTGTTATTTTATTTTCCTTTCATTCGTGTACAATATTTACCATGCGAAAACTTTTAAAATTATAGAAATTAAAAGTAAAGGCATAAACATCTTTTGTACATGTTATGCATTATTGCTGAGGATGGAATTAACTCTGAAGTGTGTGTATTTTTTTTATAATTATTAATATAAAGCTTTATGTGAAATACTGATCTTTCATTCGTTTTCTTCTATATATTCATTATGGCAGTATACTGTTTAATTGTTCTACATTTGTGCAATTTTTTATGGTAAGCAGTTTTAAATAAGCTAATTAACATTTCATAAGAGTTTCAGACTATTTGAGAAATATTATATCATCCTATTAATGGAATGAAAACTTCAAACTCATATTCCTCCATGTTGAATTTTTGTACATATACTATGTATTATTCAAAACCCTAAGGCTTTTTTGATAATTGAAGTATGGGTTTGAAATTTTTATACATGTTCTGAAATGTATGTTGTGTAAAACTGTGCATGGTTTATAGGTTTAATATATTTAGTACTTTTTCTAAAAAGTTTCAAAATCAAACTTAATGTTTTTTTGAGAATTTTTGGAAATTTAACTATAAAAAAATTAATAAAAAATTAAAGAGAAGCAGCAAAAAAAACCCTTTCACAGTTTCATGTAGTATATTATAAAGTACTTGGAAAAAATTTGAAAGAGAAAGTGTATGGAATTATTATTAAATATTATTAAATTTATAAAATGCAATTAAAACTAAGTATCAAATATAAAAAATAAAAAAAATGGTGAAAATGGTACCATATCGCTTTAAAGTTAACATATAAAATGATTTAACATTCCAGGAAACTGAGCTATTATGATTAATTTTATAGATTAATTTTTTCAATCTTTATTTTTAATAAAAACACTCCATAAAAAAAAATTGACACGTCAAGAAGGAGTTGCCCAATTATAATGAAATTTCGTATTCTAAATTATTTGGACCAAACATGCAATTGGTTAAAATATTGTATCCAATGAATAAATAGCGGGAGCTCCAAGGTATCAGAACTGAGCATTTAGCTGGGGATTTTAAGTAGCAATTTTCAAACTGAATGTCAAAATTTCTGTTACATTTCAAGTACAATAACTTACGTCGGCTGTAGTAATGCCTCACCGTAGGATTCGTGCACAATACACAAATATATCTCAGAGTTTGAAAGAATTCGTTCAAAGCTAGTTGGATTAATCAAAGAAACCCTCGACATCTGGATTGAAGCTCTGCGGAAATTAGATGATGCTGACAAGACTGGGTCAACGAGACAACAGCGCCAAATCAGCTGTAGTTGACCAAGGGCCACGACAGAGCGGTAAATCAGAGCGATTATCGTCAGCTGTCACAACACTGGATTTGTTGTAATCAGCTGTTCACAGAGAGACCTGCACACTTGTGCCCAACATGACCCTCCACAGATGGCTGTAAGAGCTATATTTATCCTCGTGCCGACCGCTAATGCCGCTAACCTCTCAGGTCTGCATAAAGTCCGATTGCAATGGTTCAGGGTTCGGTCAAAATGAAACAACTCTGATACGCGTTTCAAACTGCGTCCTGCGACAGACTCAAATGTGATTGGAGACATCCAAGGTAGCGTGGGGATCCTTATTTGCTTTTCGTACACCCCCCAGGGCCCCAACAAATCATTATGGACAGGGTTGTCATCTCCTTTAGTCTATATTTCTCGTACACTGACAACATAGCGGTAAGTCGACGACATCCTACGTCCTGTTGTCTTACCTTTACTTTTACGACACCCAAGACATACTTTTCAACACTAAAATACCTGATCTCACACAGTAAGTGTGATATAAATTATATTTACAAGCTTGTTCTTCCCTCTACTTCCTTGGTCAGCTAGGTCACCTGATACATCTCTCATACGTTATAAGAATGAGATTATACCCATTCCGGAATGTTGATGATTTAACACAACAGTTGGAGACAATTTTGCATGAAATTCAGCACGACATTTTCCGAAAAATGTATTAGTCTACGCCATGCTAGGTGACAGCTTGCATCTAGGCCAGAAATGAGCCAACGTTCTGTTGATCCTCCGTTTGTAATGGTTGAACTCAAATAATCAGTTAATCGTTCCGATGTTTGAACCGTTTGTTTTTCTATATATGTATGTTTTTTTCACATCCACAAATTTTTATCACAATGGAACAACTGAGTTCATCACTTTTTTGTTTGTTTGTTATAGAGTGTAATTGAAGCGAAAATGCCTTTCTACTTCCAGAAAGGCATTTTCCTCCTTTCTAAACATATCAAATGTAGTTTTAATGAAGAAAATAGTAACAAATAAACTGCTTTTCCCTTGCGCCATTAAAATCACAATATTTTGGTGGCAACGCTTATCGAAAAAATCCCCATGCATATAGTCATTAATTATTTATACTTCATTGAACACCAAAGAGTTATCGCTGTTGGTATTATCTAAAACTTCACATTTAATCAATTTTCATTTTACTTAACTGTGCTGTTTTGTTAGCTTAATGTATTTAAAGATGATTAAATGACTATTATATTAGTATCTATATAATATATAAAAATTATTCATGTTGATATTCTACTTTTAAACATTGTTGTGTAGATATATCATAATACACATATATGCAATTATATTCATAAATACAAGTTTAAAATACACAAAATAAAGAGAGTAAAAATGTGTTGAACAATAGAAAAAAGTTTAGTAAATGTTAATAAATACATTAATTTAGACTCTGATTCAAATTAATTAGTTATAACAAAAAATGTTAAGTGTAAGAAATAAGATGTATTTTATATAAATAATTGTATGCATTATTACATAGTACATTATATTTAGAATATTAGATTTAATATATGTAATAGATATTCAGATAGTGTGTGTGTGTATGTGTCGGTTAAAATAATCAGAGAATAATTGAGTATAATTTTTTTATAAACGTAAATGAATTATTTTCCCTATAAGAATTGTAACAAAAAGGATCCTGCAAAAAAAAGTGCTTAAAAAGATCAATAACATTCCCCATACTGTCAAATGCGTTCAAGGAAAGAAAATGGCTAACAGTTCCATTCGTTCCATATAAATAAAATCAGTTCTAACCCTATAAATAAAATACAGTTTTCAAGGAAATAGATCTTTTTCAAAGAAATAAGAAGCAATGTAAAAAACGGACCATAATACTTTTCTCAAACTTCACTGTTTTCGAACGCATATAGTTTTTCCCAAATCGCAAGACTGGAAATTTCACCCTAACGAATACTGCAGTCACATGCTGCTGAAAGGGCAAATAACTTACATAAGAAAGTGAACTTTCAAATGTCTGCAAGTCATTTTAAAATTCTCCGGAAATATATAAGGCTGTATTTTAAAATATAGAAATCTATATCTGTGTGTAATATGAGTTTCTACCATTTCAATATTAGAACAGCAGTTAAAAAATACTTTAAAAACATATCCTTTTTTTAATCTCTGAATCTTTCTCTTTAAAGTACTTTTTAGATAATATATTAATAAATATTAATTTTGTTCCTTATACGAAAAGTCTACAATATTTAACGCTAACGTTAAAAATAAAATCTTAAGCAGATCGATATTAGAATTGAAATCATATAGTATTGAAACATTTTCTATATTTTAGAACTTAATATGTTGACATTATTTTCTTAACAAGTGTATATTTTTGAATTCATAAAATATATTCATAACGCAAGCTAATTAATACATAGAGAATCTGCATTCCAAGTGTTCATGGTACCGAGTTTGAAGAATGTGCTTACATATATAAATAAATTCAATTTGTCTAATAATTTGTATAAGGATACTATTTCAATATTTATTTTTTTTCCTTCACATGTTTAATTTTCCCTTTACAAGACAGGTAGAAAATTGGAGATACATTCAGTATACCTCCAGAATTGTTATAAAATGATGTTTTTCAGTACTTTCAGAATACACTTTTTAATCTTCATTATTTTTATTCGCCATTGAAACTTTGAAATGTGATGTCGTACTCTAGGTTTAATGTGATTTCAAGTATTTGCTTGATTATGTTTGTGTGAGGTACTTTTAAAAATATTTAAATACATATATATATATACAAGGGGTGATCAAATGAAAAGGTACGAAACGACATAAAAATGAAACAGTTAAATATCTGCATATTCCGCCAAGGGAGAATGTAGCGAGACATCTCGGGATGCCATTGGAGACTCTGACTGGGATCGGATCATGCGCGGGTGCCCGCATGCGCAGGAGAGAGCAAAGGCTCTTATAAAAAGCGGCGTCCAAATGATGCGAGCACAGAATTACTCGAGCACAGAAAAAGCATTAACTCCGATGTGTACTGTGAGACACTCCGACGCCTACGCAGGTCCATCAAGAACAAAAGACCGGGGCTGCTCACGGAGGGTGTGGTTCTGCTCCATGATAACGCGCGTCCACACGTCTCCAGAGTCACACAAATGGTACTGGACAAGCTCCAATGGGAGACGGTGGACCATCCGGCCAACAGTCCGGACATGTCACCCTGCGATTTCCATGTGTTTGGTCCACTGAAGAACCACCTGAACGAAAAGCGCTTCAACTCGGACGACGTACTCAAGGACACTGTGAAGGACTGGGTCTCGTCACAGCCACAGGAATTCTGGGAACAAGGAATCCTGCGGCTTGTTCATCAGTGGGATCGTTGTGCTCAGGCCTATGGTGTATATTTTGAATAAAGTCTATATTTGTACCCACCGTGTCGTTTCGTTCCTTTTCATTTGATCACCCTTGTATATTCTATCTCTTTATGCAATTATATCACGATTTATGTATATCACGCAATGTACATACTTATATAATACATGCACACACGTATTCGAGTTTATACTTTTATATCATTTAATCTGAGTTTCTGCAAAACGAACAAATCGGATATTATGTGTTGGGAGCTTTTAATTAACGGTTTACTTTTCATCTTTCATATGCCTCATATGAATTTAATCCATGCACATCCATTATCTTTACTGACAGAATGATGATTATGAACAAACATTTTTTATACAAAAGCAAAATTTACTACTTATCGTTCATTAATAACCCGTAATCAATCAAGGAAGCATCCAAAATATTATTTATTTTCACCATATTCGTTAGGCTTATTTAATTTAAACTTCGATCAATATCTCGTTCTGCTTTTTTGTATTCAAAATGAAGTTATCATTACATAATTGATAAACGCTAAATTATCTATATATAATTTACATATATATATTTATGTTATAGATTTAAGATGTGTGTGTGTGTGTGTGTGTGTGTGTGTGTGTGTGTGTGTGTGTGTGTGTGTGTGTGTGTGTGTGTGTGTGTGTGTGTGTGTGTGTGTGTGTGTGTGTGTGTGTGTGTGTGTGTGTGTGTGTGTGTGTGTGTGTGTGAAGATATTTACACGAACGATTTTTCATTAACTATGATGAAATAGTCGTTGCCGGAAAGATAAAGTTTAATCGTGTCACGTCATTTTTTGAGCTAGTTGAATGGATGTTATTGACGAGGCATCATTTAGTTCGAAATAATCCATTTTTATTCTTAGTTATGCATTTAATAATCATTAACAACAAACACATGGTTTCGGCGATTAACACAGCTGGAGGGAGCTTTAGCGTTCTGGCTTTTTATATGGGGCGGCAACCCGCGTGATTCTTTTTAAGGAGGCTATGATTGACGGAAAGATATCACTTGATAGTTTCTGCTGCAATCAAACTTTAAAAGATAAAGCTGTTAACTTTCAAGATACGATTACGATTATTTCCCAGTTATGCGTGTAAAACTAGTTAAATATTTAAGCGCGAGTCCCAAGAAAGAGGACATCAAAATTAAAAACTTATTCAGGATGAAATTAAAGGTAATTACTATATTATATTATATATATAATATATATATGCGTGTGTGTGGAATCGGTGGTTGTGGAGTCGTCATCCAATTGAATCTCTCAACAAAACAAGCACGCAGTCTTCGCGCGCAGGCGCAGCTGATCCAAGTGAAACAAAAATTTGTTTTGGAGAAGACGGAAAAAAAGAGACTGAGGTGCGCGAGCAGGCGTTCCCGTCGTCACATCATGGAAATCTATTTGTTAGAAATTAGAAACTTAGAATAGCTATTTTTTCTTTAATTAATTGTTGTTAAGTTTTAAATAAATCAGAAGAAAGACAAATGCTTTAGACCCTTGTTGTCTCCCACATATATATATATATATAAGCTTTTTACGTAATTTGATTTATTATTTTAATCTAGCACTATACAACTAATTTAAACTACTATTTTGGCTTTATTCATTATCTGTTCATAAGAACTTAATAAAATAGAACTCTAAGTGGTAATTTAATCTAATTATTCTTAAATATTATAATAAATATTCGATTTGCATTTTCAAAATGGTTTGAAAATGCTTATCTAAAATTATTGAAGCTTATTATGAAAATCATTAAATTATTTTATGATTTTAATTATAATTTATTAATTAAATAAATTATAATTATTTATTAAAGACTCAGAAGAGACATAATTGTGTATTGTCAATTGTATATTTCAAATTCTAGTTTTGTGTGTGTTGTTATATATTTACATAATTCAGAAATTTCTGATACAATTAAAAGGTTGAACTAAAATATACTGAATGTAAGCTTAATTGCTCGTAATTATCATTATAAAACGTAATATCTGTTTTCTATTTTATATTCTTAGCACATTTTACTAATACACATAAATCTGCCATTTGAATTAACGTAATTGTAAGCAGACTATAATTACGGAGTTTTTATGATTTTAGTATAGGGGAATTTTTTACTTTCATTCCTCTCTTTGAAATCATATATTAAAGAGTTCCTTAAAATAATGCTGAGGCAGTTTTTGGACTACAATAAGAGCCTTGCTCAATTTGTAAGTATTGCTAAAACGTAAATTTCATTTTTAACATGGATATTACAGGAAAAATGGGGTGAAAATGCAAATTATATTAGCAAAAGTTTGGAAAACTATTGTTATTATTATTATTTTGATATTCTAGTCTTCAGCATTAAAAAGTATTTGGTAATTTCATAAATGCGACAAATATTCGAATACATATTTTTAGAAAGGTTCAAGTGAGTGGAAGGGATTAAGGACGCAAATTTTAATCGCAAAAATTTTCAAGTCTTTTACTTTCGCTGCACTTTACACACAGACAGACAAATTGCATTTTTATCATTCGTTTCTGTACAATTTGTTTTAGGGAAAAGTTTCTATATTAGAATAAATGTAAACGTATTTTAATTTTAGCTCAGTAACATTTTTGAAAAGTAATTATTATGGAAAGAATATTATATTATTTTAAGGTTCTTTTGGGATAATTAAATTAAACTTTAATTTAAAGAATAATTATTTTATTTGATGGTTTAATATTATTAGATGTTATTTTATAAATCTGGTATTAGATGGCCTAGTATTTAATGAATAAGAAATAGCCAGTATTTTAGGCATCAATAGGATAAGAAAATAGCAATGTTAGCTATTAAAATAAGATAATATATATACCGTGCTGTTAATATTTATAATTAAATTATTATAATAATTGAAACTATTAAAATAATCCAGAGGAAAAAATATTGTTATTTTACATTTCAATTAATTTATTTTGTTAGACATTCTCATTGGAGTAATTATGATTTTTAACTCATATAAATTGCTCATAATTGATGCATAATTATGGTATTGCTGGTTTTACAGTACTAAATTACATTATAATTAAAATTCAATCATTATACAAACAAAATTGCCTTCAAATTTTCGGATATTCAATAACAATATACTTGGGGTGATCAAATGAAAAGGTACGAAACGACATAAAAATGAAACAGTTAAACACTTGCATATTCCGCCATGGGAGAATGTAGCGAGACATCTCGGGATGCCATTGAAGGCTCTGACTGGGATCGGATCATGCGCGGGGGCCCGCATGCGCAGGAGAGAGCAAAGGCTCTTATAAAAAGCGGCGTCCAAATGATGAGGCAGTCCGTAGGAGGACAGGATGGCGTTCGCGTTACAAAATTCGACGATTGAGGAGCAGCGAAGTGTTATCCGATTTCTGACAGCGGAAGGTGAGAAACCAGCAGCTATTCATCGGTGGATGGTTATCGTTTACGGAGAGAAAAGTGTCTCTGACAAGTCTGTCAGAAAATAGAGTGTCCGTTTAAGTGCAGGCCGTGAGAGTGTGGGTGATGACCGGAGACCAGGCCAGGCAAACACTGTCATCACGAGCGATCTCATCGACAAGATGGGCGATCTAGTGGGAAGTGATCGGCTTGTCGCATTGTGAATGTTGGCGCTGAAGGTGGATGTCAGCTATGGAACCGTGTGGACAATTGTTTACGACAAGTTGCGATTTCGGAAGGTGTGTGCCGCTTGGGTTCCGAAGCAGCTCACTGACCAGCAAAAGAAACTGCGTATGGGACTAGCGCTGCAACATCTGTTTCGGTATTAGGAAGGTATTCGTTTCATGAAGCGGATCGTCACATGTGAGGAGACCTGATGCCATCACTACGAGCCAGAGACAAAGCGAGACAGCATGCAGTGGAAGCACGAGTCGTCACTTCCACTAAAAGTTTAGAGCCGTGAAGTCAGCAGGCAATGTGTTGCTCACTGTCTTTTACGACGTTCAATGTCCGCTACTTGTGGAATTCCTCGAGCACAGAAAAAGCATTAACTCCGATGTGTAACTCTGAGACATTCCGACGCCTACGCAGGTCCATCAAGAACAAAAAGACCGGGGCTGCTCACGGAGGGTGTGGTTCTGCTCCATGATAACGTGCGTCCACACGTCTCCAGAGTCACACAAATGGAACTGGACAAGTTCAAATGGGAGACGTTGGACCATCCACCCTACAGTCTGGACATGTCGCCCTGCGTTTTCCATGTGTTGGGTCCACTGAAGCAACACCTGAAATGGAAGCGCTTCAACTCGGACGACGTTCTCAAGGACACTGTGAAGGACTGGGTCTCGTCACAGCCACAGTAATTCTGGGAACAAGGAATCCTGCGGCTTGTTCATCAGTGGGATCGTTGTGCTCAGGCATATGGTGTATATTTTGAAAAAAGTCTACATTTGTACCCACCGTGTCGTTTCGTACCTTTTCATTTGATCACCCCTTGTATTTATATTCTATTGCCTAAGCTTTTAATTTCTTATAAAAAGGATTAATAGTCACAATATTAATGGGCGGAAAAAATACAGTATAACTCTTTTCCTAAATTGTTTTGCAGAAAACTCCCGTTAATAATGCATAAATAGTGCAATATATTTGTAATTATTTTTCAGACAATGTGAAATCTTTCTATTAATACAACTTAATTTCATTACAACTTCAATTCAAAATATTAGAATAACAAAAAAGGCATTATACAGGAGAAAAGCAAATCACTCATTCTCCTAATCATTGAGATTTCCAAAACTATTAGGCTTTGAAATTTGATAAGAAGGGTTTTTTTTTGCAGAGTAGAAATCTTCTAAGAGCAGGTTTTGTGATAATGGGTTTCTAAGGATTGTTGTGAGTGGTTAAGGTGTGTTTTAGATAAAAAAAAATTGTTTTTGAGTTATTAGACCCACAGACTTGAAATTTGGAAGCATGTTAATTTTGTTGAGTAGAGTAGAGAACCACTGTGAAAATAGGTTTTGCGAAAATCGACTCTGGAGGAGGGTGGGGTACAGGAAGATAAAAATTACACATTCCTTTTCGTAATTCAAATTCTGGCCATTTAATTTAAGAGGCAAGGATGATGAATATTTTTAAATACAACCGAGAAGCTAGGATATCAATAAATTAAAAACATTATACAACACACAACATCATAACACGCTCATCGAGGCACATGAGCGATGGCTATTTGTTTTATGAAATACATGATATTTATAAAAATTAAATGACGGGGACAGAGTAGAAGTAATTATACATTGCTAAAAAATGGATACATGATATATTAGTCGCACGTACCGTTAAAAAATTAACAGACATTTTTTTTAAAAAAATCATTGATGTAATATACAGTAATTACACCAAAGTTACGCGATAGGTGGGATTGAGTGAAAACCACGTAAGTTGAATTCGCGTAAATAGGGGTATAATTTTGCGTATAAAGGCATGTAAATTATTTTTATTTAAGGCTAGAGTCGAAAGAAAATAATAATTTTTTTTTAAAAAAAATGTCTAATAAAATCTTAGATAACACACATACACAATTGTAAGCCGAAGTTCTCTTGATGTAGAAGGTTCGTAAGGAATTTACATTCCTTGTTCCCTGTTGCCCGGCTAGAGGTGTAGGAGGAACTAAATGATCAGACGACATGATGAACTTTAATTATTTATTTATCTCTATATTCAGCACAGACACAAATAACACTCTAAGTAGGATAAATTTGATTAATTAGAGCACGAAGGTGAGACAAGATAGCGTGGGGATAATATATACGATCATGTGAATCTATCCTTACACTAACTTATACAAAGCTTGTTTTAAGAAGTGCGCTAATAATGTAACTTTTGATGGGAGGCTGGCAATGGGGATGGTCCCCAAACCATTCGTAATTTTGTGTGTTCCCCTTGTTTACAGGATGTTGTTGAAATTCTTTAGACTGGGGTGCAGTCGCTGGCACTCAAGGGTGAACAACAGCATGAATTTAATTGAAATTGTAACTTTGCGCCTGGGGGCTGACCAATTGAGGGTTTTGTTAAATAGTGCGCGGGTAAGCACAAAATTGGAAAATTAGTCCTCCCTTAAAAGGCGCCGAGTGACAGTTTTCGTGATCTGT